>CAUYRT010027374.1:0-118279 GCA_963574885.1 Lepilemur ruficaudatus | reverse complement strand
GGTATGGTCACATTCCGAGGTGCCAGGTGGACACGAGTTCAAACAGATAGCCGAAGGGATATGTGTTTCTGAAATAATTCCCCACATAAAAGGCAAACTTCTCGAGTTTGAGTGTGCCGGTCGTTGTTTCTTCCTCAGGGGTCTGGAAGAATTCGCCAGTGCAGCTACGTGAGCCTGGAGTTTTCTTTGAGAAAAGGTTCTTGATGACGAATTTAATTTCTCAAAAATGCATGCAAAAATTTTTCTATTTCTTTTTGTGTTTAATTAGAAACTCAGCCTTTTCTTTTAAATACTTAAATATATTAACAAAAGGTAGTTTCCAATTTCCACTTATTTTCTTTTTAATGCCTGGAAGATATGTGGCTATATCCACTTTTTCATTCCCGGTATTGATTTCTTATGCCTTCTTTTCTTTTTTTTTTTAATATGTTTAGTCTTCCCAGGCACATTTAAATTTCCCAGGGATTTATAGATTTCATTAGTGCTTTCAAAGAGCAAGTTTTGTTTCTGAACTTTGGCCTTCTTAATTTTCCTTTGTTCTGTGTATGTTTTCCACCCTATTAATCCTTGTTCCTTTTTATTTTCTTCCACTTTTTAAAGTATAATGTGCTGGGGATTTTTCCTAACTCCTAGAGATAAATGTTTAGATTATTGACTTTTGGCATTTCATGTTTTCTCATGCATGTATTTAATGGCAAACATTTTCTTCTATTCATAGTTTTAACTGAATCCCATAAATTCTGGCATGCCATGTTTTCTCTGCCATTCAGCTGCAAATCTCTTCTAGGTTGCCTTGTAACTTTATCTTTCACTTGATTTATTTAGAAGTCCACTGCTTAATTTGTAAAGATTTGAGGATTTTCTGGTTATCTTTTTGTTACTGATTTCTAGCTTCCATTGCAGTCAAGAAATACACTTTGTCAGATTTTAATCTTTTAAAATTTGTTGAAACTTACTTTATGAGTCAGCATATAGTTGATTTGGGTCAATTTTCTATGTGCACTTAAAAATGATAATATATTTTGTACTCTAAGCCATAGTGTTTTATTGGGTCAACTAGGAAAAGTATGCCAAACACATTTAAATCTTCTCTATTTTTGAATTTTTTCTACTTACTCTTTCAGTTGCAAAGAGGCATATTAAAATTTCATACTTAAAAAAAAGGCAAACTTGTCTGATGAGCTGTGCTGTCTCTCCTGTGCCAACATCCAGCATGTATGTATAAAATACATGCACATATTCCTATTAATTTCAGCATATTAATTTGTATCTATTTTTATGACCATTCATAGAAAGACGAATAAAGTTGGATTAAAGTCATTCCCTTTCTCCTGATTTTAAAAGAAACTAAAACATTTCTGTACACCCCAGGCACTGTGCTCCTGGGTCTAATGGAGAAGTCCCTGCGCCTCGGAGGCTGTCACAGAGCTTTGACGATGTCCACGGCAAGGTGAAACACGCGGGTAGCCTGCCCTGCAGCTGAGTCATCACAAACTCAGCAGGACGGTGTGTGCAGCCCTGCGGCGACTCGGGAAGTGGTCAGTGATGACCCTTCACGTTACATACCTCCATGCACTCGTACGCACCTTGCTTTGGATGTATTATAGCCCTGAATCCAGGGAATTTAATTGAATTTCTCTCAGAGTTCAGGTA
Source organism: Lepilemur ruficaudatus (assembly GCA_963574885.1). Classification (NCBI taxonomy): domain Eukaryota; kingdom Metazoa; phylum Chordata; class Mammalia; order Primates; family Lepilemuridae; genus Lepilemur; species Lepilemur ruficaudatus. The sequence goes on along the minus strand of CAUYRT010027374.1, from coordinate 116,626 downwards.
TATATATCACCAACACACAGGGAGGGTGAAAGCTCTGGGGAATTTTGTCTTTCTGTGCAATAGAAAACTCAGTTTTCTAGAACTTGATTTTCTCTCTTTAGAAATAACCCTGCTAGGTAACAGATGTTTTGGGGGTTCTTCGTCACTTTTTTTAATTTCAGCATGTAATGGGGGTACAAATGTTAAGGTTATGTATATTGCCCTTGTCCTCCTCCCCCTTCAAGTCAGAGCTTCAAGCATGACCATCACCCAGACGGTGCACATCGCACTCATTACGCATGTGTATACCCATCCTCTCTCCCCCCTCCCATCTGCTCCACTCCCAATAAATGTTGTTCCTGTGTGCCCACTTAGGTGTTGATCAGTGAAACCAATTTTCTGGTGAGTACATGTGGTGCTTGTTTATCCATCCTTGGGATACTTCACTTAGTAGAACAGGTTCCAGCTCTATCTAGGAAAATACAAGAGGTGCTATATCACCATTGTTTCTTATAGCTGAATAGTATTCCATGGTATACATATACCATATTTTATTAATCCATTCATATCACAGCATATTTTGAACCAAAAGAAGGGATGTAAAATAATTTTTATATTTTCATGACCTAAGAAAATATGACGAAACTCAGCACGTATGCAAGATAATGATGAAATAGGAGAAACGCAGGATCAAGTGAATAGACACATCAAAAAAAGTAGCCAGTGGTTTCAGGATGTCTTGAAGAAGATGATATTCTATTCATTCAATTATTCTAACAAATACTAATTTGACAACTTATATAATCATTCTACCAAAGACTGAAGATGGAGTCTTGAGCAAACAGACATGGCTCTGCCCTCATGGCCTTCTGGAGAAAGACATTCGTTTTTTTAAACTATTATATTTTAATCACTGATACGCTTTGAATGTTTTTGTTTCCTCCAGAAACTCATTGAAACTTAACTCCCAATGCAACAGTATTAAGAAGTGCTTAATTGGAGGTGTTTGATGTCATGAGGGGACTGCTTTCATGAATGCATTAATGCTGCTTTAAAAAGGACTCATGAAAGTGGGTTCCATTCTGCTCTTCTGGCATGTAAAGAACAGGCTGTCCCTGCCGTGTGAAGTCACAGCAAGAAGTCCTTCAAAACATGCCTGTGCTTTGATCTTGGACAATCCAATCTCCAGAACTGTGAGAAATAAATTTTTTTTTTTGTAAATTACCCAGTCTCAGGTATGTTATAGCAGCACTAAATAAAGACAACCGCACAATAATCAGTTACATTGCCCTTTTTAACTAAATTTTTTATTTTAAATAATTGTAGATTCATGTACAGTTGAAAAAATAATAGAAAGACCCTATGTACCCTTTGCTCAGTCTTCCCTAATGATAACATCTTGCAAAACTATAGTATAGTATCATAACCAAAATACTGACATTGGTATAGTCAATATACTGAAACTTTTTTTTTTACCACAATGATCCTTCATGTTGTCTCTTTATGACCACACTTACTTCCCTCTTCCATTCCATCCCTTAACTCCTGACAATCACTAATCTGTTCTGCAGAATTTTGCTATTTCTAAAATATTATATAAATAGACTGCTATAGTATGCAGCCATTTGAGATTGACTTTTGACATTCAACACAATTCTCAGTAGATCAATCCAAGTTTCTGTATCTATCAATACTTTGCTCATTTTTATTGTTGAGCAGTATTCTATCATAGGTATGTGTCAAAGTTTGGTTAATCCTTCACCTGTGGAAGGACATCTGGAATGATTCTAATTGGGGAATATTACAAACAAAAATTGCTATGAACATTTATGTACAGGTCTTTGCATGAACATGACTTTTCATTTTTCTGTGAGAAATGGCCAAGAATGTAATTGCTGGGCCATACAGTGGTAGATTCATATGTAGGTTTTAGTTTTTTTAAAGAAACTGCCAAACTGTTTTCCAGAATATGTGTACTATTTTTTATGTATTTTACATATTTTAATTTCCACTAGTCATTATATAAGTCGTGAGGCTTAGGTTGAAATGCCTTCTTTTCCTTATCCCTGAACAACTTATTCAGCACCATTTGTTGAAAAGTGTTGTCTCCCTCCACTGAATTCCTTGTGCAACATTGGCAAAAATCAGTTAGACATATCTGCATTGCTTTATTTTGGAATTCTCTGTTCTGTTGTTTGATCCACGCATCTACCCTTACACCAACACCACATGACCTTGCCTACTGCAAGTATATAGTAAGTTTTGAAATCAAGTAGACTGATTGCTCTTATTTTATTCTTTTAAATTTTAATTATTTTACATTTCCATATAAATTTCAGAATATTTTTAATTTAATTTTATTTTGGTAAAAATACTTAACATGAGATATACCCTCTTATCAAAGTTTTAAGTATATAATACATTATTGTTGATTATAGGTGCAATGTTTTACAGCAGATCTCTATCACTTGCTTAACTGAAACTGTATGCCCATAGGTTAGTAAGTCTCCATATCTCCCTGCCCCCTGCCTCTGGTAACTATCATTCCACTCTTTGACTCTATGAATTTGACTTTTTGATAATTCATGAGTGGAATCCTGCAGTATTTGTCCTTCTGTAACTGGCTTATTTTACTTAGCATCATGTTTTCAAGATTCAACCATGTTGTTACATATTACAAAACTTCCTTCTTTCTTAAGGCTAAATAGTATCCCATGGTATAAATATACCATATTTTCTTTATTCATTCATCTGTTGACATGCATTGAAGTTATTTCCGCATTTTGGCTGTTGTGAATAGTGCTGCATGAACATAAGAATGCTGATACACCCTCAATGATGATTTCAATTCCACTGGATAAATGCTCAGAAATAGAATTACTGGATCATATGGTAGTTCTAATTTAAATTTTTGAGGAACTTTTGTACTGTTTTCCATAGCTGCTGCACCACTTTGTATTCCCACCAAAAGTGTGCAAGCGTTCCAATTTCTGTATATCCTTGTCAATACTTATTGGCTTTTTTTTTGTAATAGTCATCCTAACAAATGTGAGACAATATTTTGTTGTGCTTTGGAATTAAATTCCCCTGATGATTATTGATAATGAGAACTTTTTTCTATTCCTTTTGGTCATTCGTATGTCTTCTTTGGAGAAATATCTATTCAAGTCCTTAACTCATTTTTTTATTAAGGATATTATTTGATTTTGATTTTATTTTATTTTACTATTGGTTTGTAAAAGTTCCTTATATATTATATTTTAGGGATTAATCCTTACTATGATATACAGTGTGCAAATTTTTATACTTTTTCTTCTGCTTCTTTTGACTTCTTTTTCTTGCCTATTAGTTCTGGCTAGGACTTCCAGCACTATGTTGAATACAATTGGCAACAGTAGAATCCTTGTCTTGTTCCTGATCTTAGAAGAAAAGCTTTCAGTTGTTTGCTGTTGAGCAGTGATAGCTGTGGGCTTTTCACAATTGGCCCTTATTATGTTGAGGTATGTAATTTTTTTTCTATTCTTAGTTTGGTGAGAGATTTTATCATGAGAAGTTATCAAATTTTATCAAATACTTTTTCTTCATCTTTTGAGATGATTATTTGACTTTTACTTTTTAACTTTTATCCTGTTAATGTAGTATATATATTATTTGATTTTTGTGTGTATACTCATCTTTGCATCCCAGGGATTAATCTCACTTTGTCATGGTGTATGATCCTTTTAATGTGCTGTTGGATTTGATTTGATAATATTTGGTTTAGGATATTAACATCTATATTCACAGAAATATTGTCTGGTAGGAGTTTCTATTTGTTTTTGTTTTTGTGTTTTGTTTTGTGTAGTGTCTTTGTCTGGCTTTGGTATTAGCATTATATTGGACTCATAAAATGAGTTTGGAAGTGTTCCCTCCTCTTCAATTTTTTGGAAGAATTTGAGAAATATTGGTGTTAATTCTTCTTTAAATACTTAGTAGAATTCGCCAGTGAAGCCATCTGGTCCTAAGCTTTTCTTTGTTGGGAAGCTTTTTTATTATGGATTTACATAGATACTATTAAATAGCCATTGGTCTGTTTAGACTTTATATTTCTTCATGATTTAGTCTTGGTAGCACATATGATTCTAGAGATTTATACATTTCTTCTAGGTTATTAAATTTGTTGATGTATGTTAGCTTATATTAGTCTTTTAAAATATATTTTGTTTTGTGGCATCAATTGTAAATCTCTTCTTTCATTTATAATTTTATTTATTTGAGTATTCTTTCTTTTTTATCTTAGTCAAGCTAAGGGTTTGTGAATTTTGTTTATTTTTTCAAAAAATGATTATTAGTTTTGTTGATTTTTCTATTGTTTTTCTTTGTCATGTTTTCTCTATTTCTGCTCTAGTCTTTATTGCTTTCTTCCTCCTGCTAGCTTTTTAAAACTTTATTTTATTGGTATATATTCATTGGGTACAAGTGCAATTTTGCTATATTGATATATTACATTATGGTGAGGTGTGTTGCATCCATCACTGGAGCAATGCGCATTGTACTTTGGGCTTAGTTTATTTCTAGTTCCTTGAGTTGTAAAGTCAGGTTGTTTATTTGAGATCTTTCTTCATTTTTAATATAGGTGGTTATCACCATAAACTTCCGTATACTTCCTCGGTACTTCTTTGACTGCATCTCATAAGTTTTGGACTATTGTATTTTCATTTTTGTTGTCTCAAGATATTTTCTAATTTCCCTTTTAATTTTTTCTTTTACCCGTTGGTTGTTCAAAGTGTGTTTTTAAATTTCCACGTATTTGTGAATATTTCAATGTTCTTTCTGCTATCATGTTCTAGTTTCATTCCATTTTGGTCAGAAAAAATACTTGGTATGATTTTGGTCTTCTTAAATTTGTTAAGACTTGTGTGAACTAGCACATGATCTATCCTACAGACATCTTTATTCTTCTCCAGGCATCTTGACTGTGCCATATGCATCAGAGCTTTAAAACTGGCTAGACAGGTGCTAGTTCTTTGGGAATCCCTGGAGAAGTTTGGGTGTGCTGAGCACATAGATCAACTCTTTTCCTCCCTAGAGGGAAGATGAGGCCTGTGATATTTTTGTTCACTTGCTCTTGCTGAGATGGGGGGAGGATCAGTGGTGTCTACCAGCCAAAGTCACTGCCTCCATTCTCCCCCAGGTGGCTAAACTATAGAATCTTCCAAGTTTCAAGACTTGGGAGATATAAGCTTGTTTTCTGGGGATCTCCCTCAGAGAAGTTGGGGTGCTAGGCACATGAATCAATACCTTCCCCCCAGCCCCAGGTAAATTTAGGAGCCTGACAAGGTCCAGGGTTTCCGGTGAAAAGGTGTCCCAAATATCCCTACCAGCTTTGTTGACTCAAGTTTCACATTCTCCCAAGGTGCAGACTTTCAATAAGTTTCTGATTTCTCACATAGGAAATGTATCTGTGAATTTTTGCTAAATCAGTGTTTGTAGGAAAGGAAGATTTAGGACTGGGATTAATCTTGTATACATCTGCAGGATATATTAATTGGATTTTGATAGGAATTTTACTAAACCTGCATATTGATGTGGAGAGAATAGGCATCTTCATCATGTTGAGTCTTCCAATCCATAAACACATGAACCTGTGAATCCATTAAAAGGAATGTCTCTTCATTCATTCATTTAGAACTTTACTGATTTCTTTCATCAGTATTCTGTAGTTTTCAGCATTTAAGTACTATAGATGTTTTGTTTAATTTACATCTAAGTATTACATTTCTTTTTTTTTTTTTGAGCAATTGTAATGGCATTGTATTTTTAATCCATGCATTCATTTCTAACATATAGAAATAGAATTAATTTTTGTATTTTTTGTGTTCAGTGACTTTGTTGAACTCATTTATTAGTTCTAAGAGTTCAAGTCTTTTTTCTTAGAGGGAAAGGTAGATTACTTGGAGTTTTCTGTGTAGACCATCATGTTATTTGCAAATAGGGACAGTTTTCTCTCTTCCCTTTCTATCTGCATGCTTTTTATTTCTTTGCTTGCTTTATTGTGCTGGCTAGAACTTTCTGCACTGTGTTGAGTAGTGGTGGTGAAGATGAACATTCTTGCCTCGTTTCTGATTTTAGGAGTAAGACATTAAGTTTTTACCATTAAATATGATGCTATTTGTAGATTATTTATAGATATTCTTTAGCAAGTTTAGAGTTACCCTCTACTCTTATTTTTCTGAAAGTTTTATCATGAGTGGGTATTGAATTTTGTCAAATGCTTGTCTTGCTTTACTGGATATAATGTTGTGATTTTTCTCCTTCAGATTGTTAATATGTTGGATTACATTGGCTGATATTAGCAATTTCTGCCTTCTCTTTTTTGGTCAGTCTTGATGCTTTATCAAGTTTACTAATTTTTCAAAGAACCAGCTCTTTGTTTCATTGATTTTTTTTCATTTTTTCTGTTTTCAAATTCATTGATTTATATTCTTATGTTTTATTTTCTTCCTTTTGCTTGCTTTCAATATAGTTTGTTCTTTTCCTCGGTTCTTGAGGTAAGATATTAGATTATTAACTTAAGACTTTTCCTTTTTTCTAATATATATATTTAGCACTATAAATTTTTCTCTGGGAACTAATTTAGCTGTTTCCCAAAAAACTTTGTTACATTTCTATCTTCATTTCATTGAATGTATCTCCTTGAAGCTTTTCTTAAATTGGAGATTATTTAGAAATGCATTGTTTAGCTTCCAAATATTTAGAAATCTTCCTGTTAACTTTCTGATATTGGTTTCTAGTTTGATTGCATTGTGATTACAGAACACACACTGTATGATTTCATTTCTTTTAAATTTGTGCAGGTTTGCATAGCCCAGGATATGGTCTGTCTTGGTATATGTTCCATGGGCACTTACAGCAAACATTTATTCTGCAATTGTGGGGTAAATTTTTCTTTAAATGTTGGTTAGATACTAATAGCTGATAGTGTTGACCTCTTCGATATCCTTACTGTTTTTTCTGTTTAGATACTCTATCAATTGTTGAAGGAAGAGTGCTGAAATCTCCAACAAAACTGTGAATTTGTCTAATTCTCTTTTTAATTCTATCAGTTTTTGTTGCACATATTTTGCACCTCTATTATTTGATGCATACACACTTAGGTTTGTTATATTTCCTTGGTTTATTAACCTTTTATAATATAAGGTCCTTCTCTGTCTCTGGTAATTTTCTGTATTATTAAGTCTACTTTATTTGATAATAATCTAGCCAATCATGCTTTTTTTGATTAATAACTGCATGACATACGGTTTCTATCCTTTTGTTTTTAACCTACTGTCCCATGGTGAGCTAGTGTATGCAAACCTGCTCCCAAAGGCTTAGGGAACTCAGAGGCTAGTGGAGGAAGCTGACAAATCCAATTTCTCAGAAAGAATAGGGACTTATGAATAGAAGCAATGTCTGCAGCAGCCACGAGATCGTGGATCCCTGCACTTGCCCTCCAGAAAGCATTCTTCATATACCAAGCTTTTGGATAAAGCCATATGCAGCTAGTCATTCCTCAGACTTTCTTGTGAAACTCATGACCACTGGGGAGATTAGATAAGCATCTTTATGAGAGGTTATCTATGGTACAGGCGTTGTTTAAAGACCTTGCTGCAGATGCAGGACTCAAATACTGGTCACAATAGCGGTTTCCCTCAAGATAGCATCACTTTTGCTATGCAACAGGCTGTTTTCCTATACTCTATCCTTTGAAATCAGTCCTACAATCTCGCACACCCACCTCTTTCGAGATAGTCCCTGGGCCCAGAGAGAGCTGTGCTGAAGCTAATTGACTCCATTGAAGGCAGATGCTATAGCAACAGTAAAAGCAAAAACAAGGCAATAAGAAATATATAATAGTTAAACCAAGAAGCAGCTTCTGCCAATAGGTACCCCACAACCCTAACCAGCTATGAAGTCAATCATTCAAAGTAGGGGTTCAGTCTGAGAAATTGATTATTTGGATTTTCATATCAGTCATTGAGTGATCTTATGTGATTCATCAGGAATATAAACACAGAATTCAGTTTTTATGATCACACAAGCTCCCCCTTGTGCAGCAGTGAGCATGTCTAATGCCATGAGATTTTGGAGGACGGCCCTTCACGTGAGAATGACTTCCATGTTTAAAAGAGAGATTCTCATGCAGGTATCATTCAACATTTTATTTTTATAACTTCTTAGAGCTTGTACATGCCAAATAACATCTTCAATGTCCAGTTGGGGAAGAAAAACAGAGGCCAAATGATCATACCAATGGAAAAAAAAAATCTGGCCTAGCAGGATTTCAAATGAGGGAGATCCAGAGGCTTTGTAAGGGTGTGAACTATACAACCTCGTGCCCATGTATAACCCAAACAACATCATCCTAACCATCTGGGGGGTAGCCAAGGCCATAAGTTAGTTGCACATATCTAGGCAGTTCCATTTGGGGCCAACAAAAAGATTCCTAGATGCAGTGTGATTTCTGTAGCATGCCAAGCAGTACTTTGTAATATTATAGTGTGTAAACATTGGTCTCTTATTAATAATACTCCATACCCCTTGTGCCATTTGGCCAGGTATCTTTAGAATGATTCTTTTATTCCCAACATGGGCAGTGGGGTGTGGTGGGGAGTGGCAGCAGGTTAACTAAGTTGGCCAAAGGTGGAGTTAACCAGATGAACCTAATCCATGTTTGGGTTATACCATTGCATTATTAGGTCATTTTGTTTTTAAATAGGGGTGTTGCCAGTCAGAGAGCACGTGAATCAGTTTAATTGACAGAAAAACTCTCCCCATGTTCATTTTCAGAAAGAGCAGTATAAATGGGCTATTGTCATATTTGTATTTATCTCAATTCATACCTATATTCCATATCATCATATAATTTGGTGAAACAGTAATATATTCCTGCTATTCTATCCAATCTCATCCTGGGAAGGGAGACACTCACCATAGCACTGGAGATTGGCATGAGGCTGAATATCCAACAGGTGTTTTTCCATAAGCCATCAGCATAGTCTTGGGCTCATTGTAGGAAAAAAAATATGCTTCATAGGCAGCTGCCTACAAACCACAAAGAGAGACCTCAATAGAAATCAACCATGCTGGTGGCCTGATGCAACCGTTTATCCTCCAGAACTGTGAAAAAATATTTGCTTATTGTTTAAGCCATCTAAACTATAGAATTTTGGCAGCCTGAGTTAACTAATACAGAGAACTTCCTTTAGCCATTCTTTTAGGATACGTTTGCTGGTAATAAATTCTTTCGATTTTTCTACATCCAAGAATAACATTATTACCCTTAACGCTTAATTGGAATGTTGCTGGTACATAGAATTCTGGGTTGACAGTTATTTTATTTCATCACTTAAAAATGCTGTACCATTTATTTCCAATAAAAAAGCAAAGGTATTCAAATTGTTTTTCTACTACAGGCAATCATTTCTCCCTGGCTGTTTCTAAGATTTGTATTTGTCTTTAGTTTTCAGAAGTTTGATTATGATATATCTTAGCATGCATTTCTCTGGGTCTATGTTGTTTGTAGTTTTTCTCAGCTTCTTGAATCTGTAAGTTTATGTATTTTACCAAATTTGGGAATTTTTTAGTCATCATTTCTTTGTATACCTTTTTAGTCCCACATTCTCTGTTCCCTCCTTCTGGAATTCTAATCCACTTCACTAATTCTTTCTTTTGTTTTTATGAGCCCATCCATTGAGGTTTGTTTTATTTGGGTTATCACGTTTTTCAGTTTTAAAAATTTATTTTGCTATTTTTTTATCTTCTATTTCTTTAATGAGACTTTTCACTTTTTAACTTAGTTTCAGTGTATTTGTAATTGCTTGCCAAAGCATTTTTATGATGGCTACATTTTTATGAAGTTTTTGTTATATAATTGTAGAACCTTCATTGTCTTGGTGTTGACATCTATTGAGTCTTTTTTCTGTCAGTTAGAGACATTCTTGATATTGGCATGAATACCTCAAGTGATATTCTATTGACATGTGAACATTTTGGTACTGTATTATGAGACTCTGGATCTTATTTAAACTTATCAGGTGACTTTCTCTGCAGGTACAGGAGAAAGGTGACGATAGAAACACAAGTTTGCAACATATTCTCTATTAACACTCAAATGGAAGGGAGGTCTCCTTATTGCTGTTGGGTGGCTGTGGGGCTTCCATCTCCCCATTGGAAATTTACTGATATCCTCCCAGATGGGAAGAGTAGGTGTGCTTTGTTATTTATTGTTCCCCATGTAGCTTCCACCGATCCCACAGGAAGGGGGATGTGGGCAATGGTGAAAGTTCTGACTCTCCTCTAGGCCTTCTCTGACACCACCAGAATGTGGAGGGGTTCCTACTTATTACTAGGTAGGGGGAAAAGTCAAAGCTCCCCAAATGGTCTTCATTGACATCATAGGTAATGCAAGTGTGATCCATTACCCTTAGCAGGGCTTAAAGTTACATGCCGTCTCTGATACCATCCTAGCAAGAGTTTGGGGCACCCCTTTACAGTCTTGCAAGAGTGCAAATCCATGCTCCCCATTTTGCCTTTAGCTGGCTAGGGTCGGGGTGGGACAAAGATTTTTTTCTGTGGTGATTGGTTACAGTGGAGCAATAATTGTCTAAAAGTTTTCTTTCTTGTTAGTCTGCCCCTTTCCTGGCACTTTGGCTTTTGTTAGGGACTTTCATTTCTGCATCCTTTGGTATTTCTGGGAGTTTTCAGCTTCTTAAGCTCCAAGTTTGAAATATATAAGACAAAAAGAAAACATAGGAAACTTATCACGATGTCATTCTTTGGGTCCTAAGGTCCTTAGTTAGCCAGCCTTCTTATTGATACCTTTCAGAGTCTTCTTATGTTTATTTTATATAAAATATCCAATGGGTTTAGGGGTCTCAATGGGGGGTGGGAAATCCTCTAAAACTGATTTATGTGAATAGCTATACAACTTGGTAAATTTACTAATAACCATTTAATTGTACACTTAAAATGAAGTAAAGACATGATATGCAAATTACACTTTAAAAAATATATATAGGAAAAAAAATTATGAATCCTAAAAAAAAATCCAAGATTTTTAGTTGGATTTCAAAGGAGTATATCTACTCCATTTTTCTGTAAGCATAAATTTCTTTAAGAGAAATTGATTTTTAAAAATCGTAATTGGAGGAAACGTTGACCATGTACATAATGGTATGCATACATGACTTAGAATAAGGACCTGGAGACATGGAAATGACACAGGGCAAATAGAATGGAATGATTTTACTGAGACAAAAAAGATCCAGCCACCAAGAAGATGACAGCTTCCTAAATCAGCATGAGCTACCATAATTACAGAGGACAGAGTTACTTCACTATTAACAATGAAGATTCTGGAGTCCATGGAGGGCAAAACCACCTGATCAGTATCAGTATCACACATTCTATCCTCAGTGGGAACAATCAAATTCCTAGTAGCCATTGACTTAATACTGGCTCTTTATTCACTGAGATTTAGTACTAGGTTGTTTTGTTCAACTGTATTTTCATCAATTGTTTCCTGAGCTGCTTTAATTCTGGATGTTCAACCTGTAAGAAAGATTCACTCCCATAATTTTGGAAATATGGAAATACGTGAAGCCAAAGTTAATCTAGAAACTCTCTGTAGAAATGGTAAATTAAATCAAAGGATGAACAAAATCATTACTGTGCTACGAAGCTACATAAAATTTCTCAATGGTTGCTGTTTCTGAGCTCCTTTGGATAATCCATTCATGATGTGTGAAGCTGTGGTGCTCTGGTTCATGACAAGGTCATGACTCAAGTGACATGAACAAAGACCTTAAAAGTATTTATTCAAGTAATAGTTCCTCCAATTGTAATAAGAAATAGATTTAATAGAATAATGACTTTTTCCCACACAATAATCTGAATATCAGAAATTGAAGCTTAAGTTCTCCCTAAATGGGGAAAGTTTGTTTTGTTTTTTAAGTAGATGGAGCTAGACTATATTAATATATAACTTCACACCCAAAGAAATACGAAACCTTATTTTCCTGACAAAAATGTCTGATAATTAAAAATGACTGTGTTGGCATTTTAAAAGCATCTCTTTGTATATTGAACACTTGCTTTGGGGAAGAGTTTGGAAAACCAAAAGCATATGGCCATTTTGTTTTTCAGGGTTGTGTTCGATAAATGCCATCAGAGCTTCAAAATGATGAACAAGGTCCTTGTGTAAAGAAAATGAGATCCCACTTCCAGTTTTCCAAACCACAGAGATGTGAGGGAGGAGTCCTGAGACACATTTGCGAACTGACAGTCAGTATTAATGACACAGGGGCCAGGAAAACAGAGCCACATTTTGTGGAATGAAAGCCACAGACAGAAACTGGTTTACAATACTAAAATGGGTCATGTCCAATGTCAAGGAATGCTTTTAGTAATTATTGGTCATGTGTATATGCCTCTAATCATATGTCATAAGACTGAACTAAAGCAGAAAACTCTACATTTAGTTTGCCCCTTAAGCAATGTTATATGTATTCAAAACCAAAGCTATAAGAAGAGGAAATTCATTGGATAGTTCCATTAGTGTATTATTCAAGTACAGTCCATTACTAAACACATTAAATTTTGAGATACCAGCATGTTGTAGTGGTAGGAGCACTGGACTAAGAGTCAAAAGATATGAATTTCAGTTCTTACCGCCACTGACATGACAACTTACATCTTTACTGAGTCTCACATTCCTTATTTGTAAATTAAAATGATAATAATAGCTGCTCTGAGTACCTCACAGGGCATCTCCAAGGAACAGTAGAAGGATTATATTTATAGAGTGAAATTCGTAACAAAATGAATCCTTGATGAAATCCTTAAACAACAAAACCCTAAGTAGCTGTACCAGGAAACTAAAGTGGCACAAAAGTGCAAGAGGGGACATTTGTTAGTGCAAAAGAAGGGAATAGTGTGTCAAATATCTGTATAGTAGGTAAATTTCTTCATAAATCACTCAAAGTGAAAGTCGTTTTTATTAAAACACCCAGGAATATCTTGGTCGTTGCACATGCATGTGTGCACATGCACATACACACACGTACATACACAGGTCTGCAGTCATTGAATGTTAGTTAAACATTAACTGTGTTTGTCGTTGTGCTCAGCACTGGGGATAGAGGAATTCAGATACAGTCCCTCTTTTCACAGAGCAAATGTTCTGGTGAGGAAGATAGGTATCTACACTATAATTTCCAACAATGTGCAATGACAACATGACAAGTTGCAGAAATGAGAACCATGATGATATAAATATTCTTCATTATTTTGGCATGGATATATTTGTGTATACATTAACTGATTTTTTAAACTTTCCTTTTCTATTCCCTTACCAACTAACATAAAATGGTTACTAGTAATTGACCTGATATTTCAGTATTTAAGCTCTAGGCTATCTGCAAGGGAATATGACTCAGCTAGAAAAGGAAAGAGAGCATCACCCAAAGATAGCCAAAAGGACGTCGTGTACTCTTCTGGTGAGATGGTTAGTATGTGTTCAATTATTAGGCAAAAACATGAGTTTTCTATGTCTTTATTTGGAAGATAAAAGGTTTGTGTTTGAATGTCAAGTTGACAAGGGCAGACTGAAGCAGCTTCATAAGATGTCAACTTAGTTAAGCTAAAACTAGGTCTTCCATAATTCTGTTTACTCTACATTTGTGGGTTAGGGTAGGCCAAAGAACAAACTGTACCAGGTTTGGATGGTAGAAGTAGAGCAGTGGATGTTAACCTCTGAAGGTCACTGCAGGGTAAAGGGCACCCCTGCAGCTCATACACATCGTCACTGATGTGCTAGATCACCCTGCAGTCTAGAAGCAGCCAGACCCAGAGCTCTTTCAGATCCTGAGGGTGCTCTTCCTTAGCTTCAGATGTAAGTGTTTCTCCCCAGTGAACAGAAGCTGTTTCTATTGCAGTCCACTCATATCAACAAGCCTGGAGGAGGTAAGACTCTGACACTGGATCCACTTTTTTCTTACGGGTTCTAATTTGTCCTTGTGGGCTCCAATTTGTTCTTGCTCTCTCTCCTACTTCCTATCCAACTTTGTTTTCCCTGAACTACCACCAGCCTTACATACTTACAGCAACCTCAGGCCTGCTCCCAGATACAGTGGCATCAGCCTTCCACAGACTTCTTTGCCAGCTACCACAACAATGTATATTCGATTCCAATGTTTGCTTCTATGGCGCCTCTGCTTCTCTGATTGAACCCTAATTGATACAATGTGCTGCAGCAAAATGAGAATGGAAATATCAAAGAGAAAGATGACATCAGATCAAGAAAACAATAAATTCCATAGCCTACGTAATTATGGATTTTTGGCCCAAGATGATAGCTGTGGAAATCAAAAAGCTACCAGTTCAGCTAGATTAGAAGGACATGGACTTTAGTAGAAAGGTCTCCAGGCAAAAGACCTCAATACAAGGAATAGCATGACTGAGAGAGGAGATAAAATGAAGAATATGATCAAAATAGAAAATTTAAAAAAAGAAATCAATCATAAACTCCATGTAAAACAAACATCTGCATAAGCAATCAGGATCCACATATCAAGTTACTCCTCCAAATTAGAATAGGAAGCCAATAACCTTCTAGAAGAAAAGTGGAATGGATTTTAAGGCAATAGAATGACCAAAAAGACAGATGATATTAAAGATGTGACAAAGAAAACATATGGGTTTTTTTTTCCTAACAAGAAAAATAAAACAAAATAAATGCATTAGAAACTCTAGTCAGAACAACAACAACAAAAATGATTAAAATATGAAGGTGCTAAAATGGATCATGATTTTGAGAACTTAGAGGAGATTAGTAAGTGAGAATAGATGTGGCCATTCTCCTATGGATGCCAATGGGATTCAGCAGCATTGTAGAAAAGGAGAAATAATTACATCATACCTCTTAACACTATTGTAATGGATATTTACATAGACATACAAATTTAATTGTAATATATCATTTTTCAACTTTTAAAATCAGTCTATATGATGCATAAAAGACTAAATTATTAACACAAAACAGAATATCAGTGGAACCTACACTGGGGAAATTAACCAAGTTATAGAGAACAATGACACCATTTCGTGTGCTTTATTTGCCTTAAACTTTTCAGAAAAATGTATCTCCATAAAATATAGGATAATATTTTGCTGGGTAAAGTACAGGCTGGAGTTAGGAAGATTACCCTATTAAATTATACGTCAAACCATAAAAACAATGTAGCATACAGTATAAAGCATTGATTTTCTATGTTTCTTGAAAATTTGAATTTCTTTGGAAGTGACTCATAGAATCTTATGGACTGAATGTGTGCTCCCAAAATTTATATGTTGAAGCTCTAACCCTTGTTGTAGCTGTACTTGAAGATGAGGTCTCTAAAGAAATAATTAAGGTTAAATGAGGTCATAAGGGTGAGGCCCTAATCTTATGGGACTGATGCTCTTACAAGAAGAGACATCAGGGGCAAGCTCTCTCTCTTGCTCTCCACACACACACACCACGAGGAAAGGCCACCTGAGGACACAGTGGGAAGCTGGTAATCTACAAGGCAGAAAGAGGGCCTCACCAGAAACCAAATCCACCAGCACCTGTACTGTACTTCTGGCCTCCGGAACTATGAAAAAATAAATTTCCATTATTTAAACCACTCAGTCTATGGTATTTCGTTATGGCAGCCTGAACTGACTAAGGCAGAGACCAACAGTGGGATTAAAGAGGAGACAGAGGGAAGCTAAATGCACCATGTTTCCAGTTCAGTCATATCAGCTCCACATTTACTTGTTTTATCAGAGTTTTCCTTATGAAAGAAAAGAGTTCTAGGCCACAAGCCAGCAGTCCTGAAGGAATTGAATATCAAAACCCTCTAAATGCTAAATAAATTTTGTTTCCCATTCTCAACTACTGATGAGCTCCCTTCATGCACCATTTTTATACATTGTTTGACATCTTGTTTTAAAATAAATTCTAAGTTACTTAAAAATTTTTAAATAGTTACAAAGAACTTCCTTATATCCCTCAGCCACATTCAATAATTATTAACATTGTGCCGAAATTTCTCACTCATGCTCTTTCTCCCTTTCTCTTTTCATATATAAAATAAATAATATAGACATACAAATCTAAACCTTTGGGACTAAGTACAAATATCATACTTCTTTATCCCTTAAATACTTTAATATGTATTTCCTAAGAACAAGTACATTCTCTTTTATAACCACCTTCATAACACTCTTAGAGCTTTTCTCTTTCTCTACTACTTTTACGTAATTTCTCTTGATTGTATTTGGTTAGCTTTGTTCATGTCCATAAATACACAACAGGATTCTAATTGAGGTTAGCTAGGTAGAATAGGAAAGGACAGGTGTTTCTAGAATAAACTATAGAATTCGGTTGCCATGATAGGATTATGAAAACGCTTTTGATGAAAATTCAAGCAAAAATGAACACATGTGTTCTTCTCCATTTAGAGTTGTACGGAAAGCTGTGTATGTTGTCTGCTTTTAGATGAAACGATAGCCCGTGCATTGTCGTATCGGACACAAATAACTTGTCATTCTATTTTGTTTTCCTTGTTCTGCCTTCTAGTTCTTCGTGAAAGATATCCAAAAACTGATCTTCACTGAAAAACAACACTAAAATCAAGCAGAGGATTGTTTTGGCAAAACATATTGAACTGATAAAAGACTAATTAGTATATTTGAGTTCAGGCCTCAGGACATTTTCTTCAAATGTTTTCATTTTTATTCATAATTTAAAATGTACCTCTCTTTTATTTTGAAATATATGCTTGTTTTGGAGGAATACTCTGGCAATATGTCAAGGAATAAGTTACATCTAAATGATTTAAATAGTGTTTACCAAGCATCTTTGGCAACTATTTTCGTCTCTTAGAACTATACAATGTAGCAAACATGATTTATGGAGATGTCCAGTCTTAAACAGAGATGTTATGATTTTGGACGAGATTAAATTTTAAAAGTAACTTTCTATCTCTTACTTTTGACTTTTTGGTAGTATAAGTCAAAACAAAACATCCATAAAACACTAGCCTGTTCCTTTCATCTCTTAAGGTTCTGTGCTCCATTAAACTATTATGGGTGTTTTGTACAACAGCTGTACACACATTAACTCATGGATACAGTAAGAAGCTGAGAATTTTTGAGTTGCACAATTAGGATGTAAGGAGATTCTTCAAAGACTTAGTCATAGTTCAGAGACTGAGGAATTCATGCTATCTCAAAGAGAAGAAAAGAAGTAAGACCCACTTTTCTTTAACATTAAATTGACCTTGCTATTAGAATAGGTAAAATTGTATCATATCAATTATTAATCTACAAATACTAGAGAATGTGTTAAAAAAATTTAATGTGGAGATGTAACATGCTTACTTTATGCCTAGAGACTTGGCAGTAATGGTGATAGTGACCTTTTCCCTCACTGTCTTCCCCCACCCCCAAACCACGGATTAGAAATTCTACCAGTGGAGACATATTCTTTTATGTAAGACCCCCCATGCTCGTAAGAGGTCATAGTTTTTATGCCATCAACATTAGTGACCACAGAGTTAGAATCACAATAAATGTAGTTTAAATGTTTTCAAATATGGAAAGAAGAGAGAAAAGTCAGTAAGCTGACATTGAAGTCCTACTTACTGAGACCATACCTTTTGGGCTTCATGATGGGACTTCTGCCTCATAAAGTTATTATTGTGAAGCTATCACAATGTAAAGAGAACAAAATAAATAGCATATTGTGTAGAACATTCCTTCTCCACACCAAAGAAGTAAGACAGGATATTGGTATCTGTAAGTACAAATTCTCTTATGTCAACAATAAACCAAAACTCACCTGTCACTTTTCTATATGTAATAGTTCACACATAGGTGTCATACACTGACCACTCTAAATCTATCTTTCAAATATGCTTTTTTGTTAAATAAATAAATCATGCATTGACTTGTCTAAATCTACCTTTCAAAGCACATTTTGTTTTACTTTTTCAGAGGGTGGACAAAAGAGGCCGCCACTCACCAGACTGTAGGGTGGAGGATGACACACACAGCTTTCTGTTACCTCTGTTGTGTGTTAAAGCAGGTAACCTGATGCTGAGGTTAAGAGACTGGGAACTGCCCACGTTCCTACCTCTGCTCCTTTGGAGAGGTTGAAGGCTAAGGGTGCAGCTGCTGATCCCAGGAAAGGGAAAATGCCCAGCTGCATTTCCCCGGTCATCAGGCAATTGGTATAAGCCTGTTGTTCGCCTCGGCTGAAGCCAATTTCTGTCCCAGAAACCCTGGGCGTTGTTGCACCCAGAGGCTCTCATTCACCCAGTGGATTGTCCAGGCCTGAAAGACACCACCGCCCCCCACTCTGAAATTAAGGAAATAAGAGTATTTTTGAGATCTCAGAAATCTAACCCTCCTTATAGTCTCCAAGCCTATCGTTCTACTTCTAGACATTTTACTTTCAATTACATTTTCATAAACATCCACTATGAAAATTAAATAGGGGCTGTCTATAGCAGTTCAATCATTGGATTCAACTTTTTGGAGTTCTGTTAATCCTAATGCTTCTGACAATCTCTGCTACAATATGAAAAAATGTTTCAGTATTTTACAGGTGGTAGTATCTGATCAATAATCATTCATTGAACACTTTCAGATAAATTCAAGGAAGTATTCTTGTGTCATTTCTATTAGAATAACTGACTTTTATTATAGTTACATTAATTCTTAAATCCTGACATTTAGAAGGTGTTTGATCTTCACATCATATTTTGTTACTGTATTTTCTATGATTATATGGTATTTTGACATATTTGTGTAATAAATGTTATTTTTAGATGAGAAAATCTGGTGTCAACGTACATTTTAGCCTTTAGATGAAATTTCGACTACAATAATATATTAAAATGGTGCCTGTTTAGTGTACCCTTCCTAAATTTGAATCTTAAAACCATTATTGCAACATTTTAAAAAGAAAGTCACTTAGATTTTGAGAAGAGTTTTACTAAATAACAGTCTAATAACTTACTAAAGACATTTTTAATGAAGCTAATCACTAAAATTTTCACTTTTCTTTATGTAGGTTTCAGAAAGCTAGTGGAATAACCTTTTCATTGCATATATTTTGTTTTGTTGTATGTAATATCACCTTAAAGTTTGTGGACATTCAGTGTTTCAATGATTGTCATTATTATGTGTTGCCCTTTAGAAAATTTTTTAAATTCTGCGTTAGTTAAATAGCAGTAATTTAAAAAGAGCTATTCTGCCACCTTGTGTCTGTAAAACCAGGGTAGCTGCTTGCTTCTGGGACATTGCCAGGACTTTCCTGTCAACTTGAAAGTTGTAACTCTGATTCAGAATTCTAGAAGAATCAGCTCTACTCCTCCCCCTGTTTGTTTTCTGTCCCCACGTTTGCATGAGCCAATCATGGAAACTGGTAACTTAATCTGTACCTGCGCCAGAGGTAGGACTCATTCCTCAGGATTTCTAACATTCATAAAGCCAAATAACACAACTTTAATTGAAACCATATGTTATTGTATTTGAAATTTTATTTTATATCTATATTATGTAGAGAGATATTTTAGTTTGGTGTGTATTTGTACAACCGGACTATTGAATTGCTAGTTGATATCCTGGACTCTAGAGATTCTATTGTACTGCATATTTTAAAACATGAACAATAAGAGAAAACAAGGTTAAATGTTTCTTTAAAAAATGGAAATTTTATGAGCTACGAAAAGTCGTATGTGTTTTTTTTTAACTCAGCTTGTGAATAGAAGTAAACTTTCAAACTTGTGTAAAGTTATCACTCACAGGATTAGAAAACATCAAGAATCTATTAATAACAAAGAAATAATCATTAACCTGATTGATGTGTCTCCAGTCTTATAGTGGAAAGTGCTAGGAATACACAATACATTGTTTCAAGGTTTTCAATTTGTCATTCTTCCCTAGAAAGAGAATGGAAGATGAAATGCTGTAAAAGTTGGCCTCAACTTCTTGAGTATGTCCTTTTCTTGATTTGTGGATTACTGAACTCTTTGTATCATTCTGTTCCTTTTGTGGGTTTATTTTCAAATGGAGGATATAAGTTAGTCTTCACAGGACCAAACTTTGGAAGCCCATGGGAATGCTTCTTCAGAAAGTTACATATATGGTGGTTGGAGTCAAGAAAGACCATAATTTTTTATCAGATTCTCAAAGGGGCTCATGCCCTCCCTTCCCAACAGGATAAAAATCATCAGAAAAGAACAAAATCCAGTTTGATTTAGACAACTCTAATCCCTGAGAGCAAATCTTAAGCGTTTAGATGGTATGCTACTGCCATCTTGTGTCTGGCGAGGGTTTCTTTCCGTTTCCATCTAGAGTCCTAGTGGTGTGATCAACTCAGAAACATTCTGAATCCAACCTGTGGGGCTCTGGAGGGATGTAAGAAAACAAAACATAGGAAAATAGTGAACTTCAAGCTATGGGTCCCTTAAAGCGTCATTAGCATTCCACTATAGAAGAGCTGTGATAAAGTATAGGGCTACTCATAATTAAAGATTTGTCCTTAATAGGTTTACTCTTAAATGATCCTTTTGTACTTGGTGCAGAAATTATTAATAGAACTGGCAAGAATCTCATAAGAAAGGACATCTAGGTAGTAACTTTTCTACAAGGAAAGGCAAGTAAATATCACTACCTCTCTGGGATGCTACAGGAATTTTCAGATCTTGGATTCTTAAAGGTTTCTCTAAGTTTCTGAGTATTCATCCAACATGAACAAAACTTCAAAACTTTCCAAAGTTTAGGCATTTCAATGTGAAATAAATTTAAAAACATAAGCACAAAAAGGAACTGTAGTAGGCAAAATCAATAGAGTTTTTCAGCACTGTGATTTCTAGTTATTTGGCTAAATTGTATACATTGATTTCAAATAAAACTTAAGAATTACAATTACTTTTTGTACCTAAGTGTTCACAAAGTGATTTTAGTTCTTAAATATTCCCAAAATTTAAGAAATATAATATTAATCAAGGACAGCATTAGAAAATACACAAATTCCAATGCTAACTTGCCAACCCAGCACAAACTTTTAAATATTATCAACTTGCCAACTGCAGAGCTGGCAACCACTCTTGAGTAAAAAGTGTATTCTGGGGCTCAATGGAGAGATAAACTATTAAATTTCTTTCTCATTACTGTGACTACACAATTATCTTAGTCACAAAGGTAATAGCAGATATCATGGAGGTACTAATATTTTTAGCCAACACATAATTTCTATTTAAGAGGGAGTTTGAAGCAGCCCTTTGGTTAAGAAGGGATTTGAGGGCTGGTTTTGAGCTGATTCTGAATAGCAAGGACAGGAATTTGTTGGCTTTGTGGGGAGGGGCAGGGATTTGTTGGCTTTGTGTCACTCAATTCTGCTACTGCCAGATTGTAAACTGCTCTTCAAGAGGAGAATTTGGTCTCATGATTTGGCACCACGGTGTAAAAAAATATTTTTAAAGCAGGCATAATTAGTATAAAAATAAACACAAATAAAATCATCATCTCAGGATAAATTTCACAGTCTATTTCTATCTGGTGCAGGGTAGTGGAGGTCTGGGGAGGTTAAGATAGATGAGTTTAATTCAAATTCTCTAACTGAAAAGTATTACTTATATTATCTGGATCAATTCCTCTTTGATGCTACAGCTGGCTTCCTCTATATGGTAGGATTTCCCAAGGCATTTAAGATGTATCTCTAATAGGAACCCCAGTTATTAATAAAATAAAACATGCAGGTCTCCAGGCTGTTTCTGAGCCACTCAGTTTCTTTTCGTAACAAACATCTCTGAAGTCAGTGCCCTGTACCTGTTTTTTGGAATCTCTTGCTCCAGGGCAGGCTAGCTCTCCAAATTGGCAGAACTGTTGTTGGAATACGCATTGCTCTAGGTTTGCCCATCTGATATGCCTATCCCAGAGGAAGAGCTGCAGGAACTGATAGAAGTTTGGAGAACCATGTTTCCTTCCACTTCATGCTTCTTGACCAATTAAAACAAAGCACTGAAGTGGAAAAATCAATAATTGCGTAACAAAAGAGCTCGGGCATAAAAATCTTTCATTTTGGACAGTGGAAACTTGATCTTGATACATTCTCCTCAAAATTTGCTTAGAAATTACAAAAACAAAACTGGGAAAAGACCTCAAAAGGCCATGTGAGCAGCTTTCTGCCAGTCGTATATGCCCCTTGCTTCCCTGGACACACCGGACTGACAGCGTAGATGATGTTCTCTTTGGCAATCATTCCTGCTCTCTCACTCTGGTGATGGCTCGTCTCTCCCCTTCTCTTCCTGCTCGTGGGTTCTGTGGCAACAGTATTCTCTCCTGTCCCACTGACATTGGCTGGACTTTGCCTTGAAATGATTTCTGTGCCCACAATGACCTCTGATGTTGACCTGTTACATCCTTCCAGTGACACGGTTCCCAGTAAATTTCCAGTCGCTGCTGCCCCTCCTTTGCCCTGATGGGTGACAATCCTTTCTCAAGACCAGTACTTCCCTTGTATCAATGCCCTGAACACTAGCCTTGCAAAAAACCAAACGTCTCAAGGACTCTTTCAGTCTCTTCTCTTGAGGACGTTTGGATGTTTTCCCAGGGGCTTGACCAGGTTACACTGACCAACACCACAAAGTCCAATATCCAAAGTGCCCATCTCTCTGTACTATCAATGCCATCCTGTGGCTAGGATCAAGTCTAGGCAGATCAATTACTTTCCAACTCAAGGCACCTTGGAGAGATTGAAATAACCTTTGACCCCATTCCGTGTGGGAGTGTCAAGCCTGCAGTCCAGATAGAAAAGTCAGTTCCAGGCTTGTCTGCACTGTTTCTCCTAGGAGAGTCATTAATTTTTCATAGAGATCTTAGTGGCTCCTATTCCTATGCTGAAGTCTGTAAAGTTTATATGCAAAACAAGCCTTCCTGGTGGGAGATTTTCTTCACTGAAAAGGTGTAACTATAAACATGAATTGTACAATTGTGCTTTTCCCTGAATTTTGAAAATTGGGTTAAGGAGTGATTTTTCCTTAAATATGTCTCGTGCTCATTCCAAACTAGTTGAATGCACATGGATATTTTCTAACCACCCTGTGTTTTTAAAGAAAATGTCTTTTGTTGTTACTTATTTACCAAAAACCACATTTTTTGACTTCACATCATCTTCGTCCTTTAAAGCTGACAAGAATTTGGCCCTTTCAGATTGATCTCAATGTATTTCTGACTGTGGTAGCGTCAAAAGCCAATATCAATTTCTTTTTTAAAAAAATCAAAGAAAACATTTATTCTCTGTTCCCCCAAAATAATTTTTAAAAGTCTCTTCTCTCCTAAACTAGTGTTTTAAAAAATTAAATAACAGCAAGTATTTCTACCCTTATATATGACTATACTTTAAAAGCCTCAATGAAGTTGAACTTTTGTCACTGTCATCTGTAAGAATGTATCTTGCAAATGGATTGATTGTCATTTACCATCCATTTATGCAATTCTGTGTAAATGTTTATATGTGTTTATTTTGGCAGTAGAGTGTTTGCATACTTTAGAAATTTTTGAAAGGAAGCATGATAGTTGATTTCTCTGAAACGAACAAGCTAGATGTCCATCATGGCCCACTTCCCTATTGACAAAGTAAGAAACTCAAGTGTGTTTTGAAGAGCTTTCTAAGGGAGAAGGTGCATATTTATGTGTCACTGTCTTGCATTCCGACCCCATGAATTCATTCCATTGGCTGCATATCCATGTAGATATTTTTATACTTACAAGTCATTTATTTGTCATTCTGAAATCCAAGGAACTAAAAGTAGTTTATTTGTTTCTTTCAGTAATTCATTTTGTGGCAAAATCTGAGCTAAAGCATAGTCTTTGTTTATCCCAATCAGTGCCTACATTTCACTGCAGAGGTATTAATTAGTGTATTTTATAACAAGATGAAGGCATGGGTACCATATAATCTTTCTAAATGCAAAATTCTAAAATGTCTGAACTCTGAAACATAGGTGATCCTAAGGTTTTTAAATAAGAGATTTGGACCTATACTGGATAATACACTGCTTCTGAAAGAAAAATGTCCTCAGAGAAAGAGGTCATTAGACTCATTGGGTCCCTGACTGACAATAAGGTGAGCTTGAAACACCTTGCTGTTTAGGTGCAAGATAGGGTCTAGGGATAATAAAAGGAGTGGAAAGAAAAGAGAGATATAGGCTACAGGTGACAAACACTGCCTACATCAAGTTTTGGGACAAATTCAAAAGAAACGGCTTCAGATGATTATGCAAGAAGCAAAAGTAAGAAGCTTTTCTTCTGAACTCCTTCATCACTCTAACTGGATAATTCCCAACTACTGTATGTAGATCTCACTGCATTTTTGCTTCCAGTATTCAGAGGGAGAGAGTGGATTCCACTGCTTTTACAACCTTTAAAGATACAACCGTGCTTTATCATATTTATTAGTACATTTGAATTAACGGTTTTCCCGAACAAATTCCAAGGATATAGTTTGAGAAATTTCAGGAATTCCTTTAGAATTGCCAGATATAAAATTTCTCATGTAAAAATCATTTTTTATAATAGTACAGCTATTATAATAAGAAAAAAAACAAATAAGTTCTTAAAGTCTGTAACATTGGAAAATTTGAAGGCTATAAAACAATACTTTTGAAATTAACTTAAATTTCTGAAAATTTGACCACATGCCTATTTTCATTTCTTATGTATTATATATGTCATATACCATATATACTTGAAATGCCACTTGGATAATTAACTTCTTTCTGTTAGATAGACATTTGAAATATAAAATTAATAAGTTGATTATAATCAGTAAATAACATTATACATTAATCTAAGTTGTATAGAATCTACAAATATTCTGATATCTTATTTGAAATTTTCCAAAGTTTTAAACATATATTATTAATAACCATTTTAAGAAATTGAAGTATTTTCTTATGCCTTGTTCCTCCAACATATTCTATTTGCTGGTTTTAGTGGGAAGTTTCATATCATACTTAAAAACCCCCTATCACATGTAAAAACTCCCGTAAGAAATAAAAAAGTCACCATAACTTGGAATCCTATAATATAGCCAGTTTACTAATAACTTGAGACACGTGTTTTTAAGGAAAAAGATCCTTTCAATCACAATTTGATTATAGACATAGAATTATAATCGAGCCTTAGTAGCACTGTGTTCCTTTTTTTTCCAGACATAATACTTAGGATTTGATTTGATCACCTTCCCAGGAATTCAGTGTGGCTCGTTTTTGAGCGGAATCTTGGATTACGCTCATTGAAAGCTGGAAGGGGAAATGACCAACAAGAGATCTAACACAGAGCATATTTGCCATATGGCTTCTGACTGTTTGCCCTTTGAAGCTCAGGAAGAGAGATCTGAGATACTACAGCGATGTTTTCCCTTTGTCATGAAAGATTTGTGTAGGGAGACAGCAGAAGCCATGAATTTGACATGCTGGTCAAAATAAAGAAGTTTAAGCCAACAGATGGAAAAGAGAGGACCCGCAGCTGTTTCAAACGAGTCCCTGTGGTGCTGGGTGTCTTTCAAAGAGGACGAATCTCAGAATAAAGCCACAAGAGTTCTTCCCATCACTAAAAAACCCTGTGGGTCAAAACTCTTGAGAGACATTCTATTTATTTAAATTCTGATAGATCCTTATTCAAGCATCAAAGTTTGATCAGCAATCTTTTACATAAAAGGGATAAAATCAGTGATGTATGAAAATCAGTTAATTAAAGCTTCCCTTCTTTGGCCTATTTTCTCTGGAATTAATCAATAATGGTCTGTTTTTTATGTTCTACTTACTTGTTTAAATTTTTTGTCAATTTTGTGTTTGCAAAACTCTGGGAATCTTTATGCTATCCTGAACCTGGGATTTTTAACATGCATAATAATATGTATGACATGCAACCTCCATTTGGTTGAAGTTTAACAAGCTTTTAAAATCCTATTTTGGGCCATGATTAGCAGTCATGTTTTTACAAAAAAAATTAGGAAATATTGATACCCTCACAGACCACTTTTTTTCATTCATGAGTTATTTATTTTGAGAAGAAAAGATAGTATATTTCTAAAATGTAGAAAAAGACTTTATGAATAAAAGAATGTCAATTAGAAAATTTACTCTGGTTGGTTGGTTGGTTGGTTCATTCGTTCATTCATTTTAATTGTTTTGTTTTGAAATCATTGTCTTCCAACTATAATTCAGTCATACTGAGATGAAAATGTTGATGCTATCATATCTGAAAATTGCCATCCTGATAAAATGATAAATCGGACCATATTGCAATAGCACTAACCATTGGTTGTTCGGTCACAGATAATGGCCCATTTCAAATCTAAATGATATCATTTAGTACCATTGAATTAAAGTGACCAAATTCCTGTCTAGAGGACATATGTGATGACTTTATGGTAAATTGCCATAAAATCAACAAACAATGACTTGAGAGTTAAAACAACTTAGAATACAAGACGTGTAAGAGCTAAAGATAATACACAAACTTCTTTCTATTCTGTTTTTATCTGCTCTTTATGAAATAGTGCTTATATGGAACAAGTTAGGGTTGTAGTGCATTGTGTGGGAGTCTCTTTACCTGTTGCCATTAGTTGCTGTAAAAGTTTCTGGGTGAGAAAGTCAGGGATGATCTGGTGGCTCTGGAACAGGGGCAAGGACCAGCATGTGATGGGGAGATAAAGAGGAATAAAGCCAATTTGTCGGGTTCAGTCCATTTTTCTTCTTCATGACTTTTGAAAATCATCTGCTGGGCTGACTTTAGGTTATAATTTGTAGTCTCAACAGAAGCCAGAGAGTGGGTGATAGTGAGACCACCGCCACTCAAGAAGAGAAGTTTTTTCTTTTACGAATAGCAATGTAAGGGTATAAAAGATTGTCACTTTTGCCATCCTTGGATGCATATGTGTGTTCCAGGGAGAGGGAATTACTCTTAAGAACTTCAAATCTAGCACCTTTCACCAACTTAATTCTTTGAAAATGTTAGAAATACATGACTTTTTTCCCCTCAAATTTCTTCTGAACTGACTTGAATTTTCCCACCCAGGGAGCAATTCAGGAAAGATTCTTGCTGCCAACCTTTCACAGCTAAATTTCTCAAGCATGACCTAGGTTAGAGTAAGGTTGCTTCAGTCTTGGGATGTTTGCCCTTTTTCCATTTATGGATTTTACTTTTTTGTTTCATCTCTGCAGGAAACCATTTGTGTAGTAAGGAGAAGGGAGAGTGTCAAAGAGTGCCTGCGTTTTCTGGGATTGCATGGTGTCCTAACTATGATTCCGTCACTGTAAGATGAAAATGTTGACAGCTAGGGTGGAAAGTCAAAGAAGTAAATTAATGCTCTTGACTGATGTTCAAAGCAATGATTTCATAGGAGCGTTATAATGATTATTCCATACTGCGATAAAGACTCACGCTGATGAATGACTTAATAACCTCCGGCAATTATGTGAAGTTGTTTTATTAAAGAGGGTGGCCTGCTGTTCTCTGTCTCTTCTGAAGACAGAGTGAGGATAGAGAGGCACAAACTATACCCCTCGAAGGAGAAATACAACACATATTCTGGCTTTCCTAATTACAGTAGTTATTACGAAAGAAAATCAATTTCTAAAAAAAAGATTGTGAACGGTCTCCTTCTAGGAAGAATGTGTCACCATGGTTAGAGACCAATTTCCCATGGTGAAAGAAAAATATACCCAATGAGCAAGTGAAGTTCCTCACACTGGCACCTAGCATACTTTATAGGAGCCAAGCTTATGATGATAAAATTGACCTCTATTACATTAAGAGAAATGGGGTCATCTTCCACATCTTTGTGTATAAAAGGACCCTGAATTCCTCCTATTTATTTCAGAGTCAGGGAGCAAAAGAGTAGACGTCGGACATTTGTTAAATAATGCATGTATGATTCCCAATAACATTCCCAGGTGTTACCAACCAGCACAGGTTAACTTTGTCCTCTGAAATCACAGTAAAATCTGGGGTCTTTCCATCAGATTTGGTATTAAAGCACATTCCTGAGCCATGATTATTTCTCTGCCCTTGCTCAGCCACTCCATCTCTTCCCACAACCAGCCAGCTGTGTGCATGCACTAACAGGCAGAGGAGAAACAGAGATGCTCTTCGGGAGCCCTTGCAGTAGCCTCTGAGTGAGCAGGAAATGTATCCATTGGCCCCACTGCACTCCAACTTCTCCTGAGAGCCACGTTTTACCTTCTTTTGTGGAGGGAGAAATAGGTTCCCAACTCCATTCCAATCAATCACAACTCACTTCATCACCTATGCCCTGGATGAAGCTATAAAATCAGACAACCACTCAAGAGAAACGGTGTAAGCATTCATGTTGGGCTGGTTTCCGGTGGTATAGTCTCAGGTTCTTGCCTCATTTCCTCTATTTCTCTGTCATAGAATTATAAGGAGTTTCTAAAGACAATAAAGCTGAAAGCAATGGAAAGAAAACTTGGCCAGAAAAAAAGAAAAAGAAAATGAGCCTTCGATATTAAAATTCTTTAAAAGGGAATGAAGGAATTACATCCAATGGTCATTATAGTGTGGTAAGGAAATGACTTCAAGGCTGGTAAGTTCATCATAATTTGGGAGGAGAATTCCACAGCAGAGCAGGCAAAGGCAAGGCTGTGGAGCTAGAATGCAGCCACCAATGCATTCGTACCTGGAGGTTGCCACTAGGGTGAAGGCCACTCATGCAGAGGTCTGTGGAGGGCCACCCTCGAGGCCTCTCTTTCCTTCTCCAGTGGCCCTTGCTTTCCCCCACTGCTCACTTCCCCAGGAATCTGAGAATTATTATAGTGGCCCCGGAACATCTAACCAGGTGTTTAATTTACTCAATAGCTCTCAGTTGGGGTGCTAAGAAATGCAGGCAATGGAGAAACAAGTTATGGTTTTTAGTTACTTGTTAAGAGTTACAATTCTCAATCATCATTATTCACAGGTCAGCTCAACCAAACCTGCAAACCAACCTAGCCCAGCACTCAATCAATCCTTCCTGCCATGAGAGAAAGCACTACCTTGTATCGAACTATTTATCATGTTGATCACTTGAGTCTTCCCGTCCTTTGATTCTCTTTCCTTTCTCTCTCTCTTCATTTATTTCATTCACTATTTGTTTGTTTTTCCCCCCCCAATGAACTGTGTCATCTATGATGACTGTGTTACATCGTAAGCATCTGATAAGTATTTGTTACGATGAATAAAACTGAAGGTTGTACGGATCACTCTGGGAGTGGGAGAAAGAGGGAAGAGGTGGAGAAATATAGTTACTCATCTGTAAAATGGGCATAATATCTGTTTCTTAGGGTTACTATATGGACTAATGTTAATCTTGTGCCATATGTATATGGTATATTTTATAACCTCAGTTAACTGGCTGTTCATTTATTACTATCATCAGATATGATATTATTTTAATTATTTTTAATAATATCTGCATTATTGTTGTTATTGCGAATAATAATCAAGTTCTTAGGTGGCCCTGGGGTAAACTTCATCTGTGGGGACTTGAAGCGATTATCTTGTCCTGCATATAGAGTCTAAATGATGCTGATAAACCACCCACCAGGTCTCCTTTGCATGTTTGTTCTTTTCCAAGTATGTTCTTGCTTATGCTCTTTACTTATTATAATTTTTTTTCAAGTTTTCTTAAGGAGGCTTCTCCCATTCTAATGGTTTTAATATTAAATTTCTAAATCTGGTTTTCAAATGAAACTGGTTTACAAAACAGAAAACAGACATGTTTGCAGATGAAGCTGGTATTGGAGGGGCTAATAGATAAAAATTATTTTTTCAATATGGGAACTCCACAAATTGGTGGTATCTAGGGACAAATGATTCTAGTATATTTTGTGTCAGGGAAATCCATTCAGTTCATATGGGAGATAGATCTGGTTTTTGGATGTTCCTCCATGGAATTAATAATAAACCCTGTTTCAAATAATGAGAGGAAAACAGGAAACAGAAGAAAAGAATCTCCAATTTGTGAGGTATAACTGCTTGGGATAATAATTCTTGTCAAGTTTTTTGTGTGATTGTGAAAGTAAAATATCAGATCAACATTGAGATTGTTTTATGAATGGAAAAAAAGGAACACTCATTTTGCTCCTGATAACTGGCATTAAGTTGTCTACCTATTATTAGAAGTAGCATTTGCCCATTAATGCTAAACTATAATGCCAAAACTGTAATGTTCAATTTTAACAGATTGATTTTGACATCCTAATAAATAACCAACATGCAGGCATTGGATATTCTGATTTCTGCCCCAGGGAATAGTTAGGTCTTAAATATACATTTTAGAGTCATTAATTTTTAGGTAGTATTTAATTAAAACCATAAGACCAGATGAAATTACTTAGGGAAAGAATAGAAATGCATAGATGCATTTTGTTATTTATTCTTAGTTGTCAATCATTGAATAAAAATATATAAGCAAGCCAAGAAACTGGGGATCAGTTTCATCATCAAAGAGGAAGAAACTACTATGGAAACCACAGGATAATAATATTAGAATAAAACCCTTTTGGGATCAAGTAGAAAACATTGGCCTATTGAGATGAAGCAACTCCCCCAAATGTTAGCAGTGATTTAAGAGCCTGATATTCCTTGCTGAAACCAAACTTAGATATAATATGTGGTTGGTTTTCCTATTCAAATGGACTTGCCTAGGAGAAAAAAAGAAAAAAAAAGTGAACTTTTCACATTGTGTTTCCCTCGAATTAGGTTAATTCTAAAATAACTTTATATTTTACTAGCTCACATTTTACTTCAAATGAAAAGATACAACTATATAACTTTAGAACCCTATTTTCTGACCTTTTACTATAGTCTGACTTCCTTCCCATACTTTTTTTTCCAGATTAACACTTTTAGTGTATTTGTAGAAGGGGGTCAACGTTCTCTACTTAATGTGCAGCAAAATGCCAGTAGGTTTTGTTTACCTGTTACAACAGCAACAACAAAAAAGATATCCCTAAATATACATGCATAAAAATTCTAAAATAAATGGACATGTTAAAGAAACAAGACCAGTCAATTGAAAAACCTTTTGCTGTTGTTATTTTGAAATGTTTCCTTCTTGGGTCTTTTGATACTATTTTACTTTGTATGGGAAGACAGTGTGACTTTTCATTGGTAAATAGTAGTGGTAGAAAAATAGTAGTAGTAGAAAAGATAGTGTATTTAGGTATCTCAGGGTTCAACCGAGAATTGTTGAGGTTAGCCAGGAAACACAGCTATGAAGCTTTCAAGGGTCACATCATGGAACAAAGACAAGCACAATGCAATACAGGGGTTGTGGTCTTGAGGGCACCTCTATCCAACTGAACACATTTTATTCAGGTCCTTCAAATCTTTAGGCTTCAACCTCGTTTGTAAAATGTGGGTGAATGAATTCAAAGGCTAATTTCATCATAAATTGTCTCCAAACTTAAGAAACGCTATCACAGAAAGTTAAGGATCTATCATAACTCCATTCCCATCTGAGGTTGTAAACAATTACCTGCACATTCGTTTCATAACATCCCATATTGTTGTGGTTGGGGAGGATTACTGGACCACAATTCTCACTCCATCCCTTCAATTTAATATGGCTGAGTCAAGGGAGGGTAGCTACTTAAACCATGTTTATTTTGCTCAGGAATCCAAATGCGGGCAGTGTTTAGAGGGAATAGCTTTTCTCTGCTACACTCAGAATGAGCTGGGGTGGCTACAAAGCTGAGGTTAAGAATCATCTGAAGGTTTGCTCACTCACATTTTTTGAGAGTAAATGATCACTCTCCTTTGGGATTTTATTTGGCACTGCCAACCTATGCATGGCTGTTGTGCTTCCTCACAAAGTGGCAGCTGAGTTTCAGAAACAAATGTTCTGAGAAAGAGAGACAGAGAGATGAAGGAGAGAGATGAAAACAGACAAAGAGAGAGACAGAGTAGGCAGAAGCCTTAGAAGTCACACAATATCACATCCACTGCATTCTATTCATCAAGGCAGTCACAAGTTCCACCAAAATATAAGGGGGTAGAAGATAGACCCTACCTCTTTATTAGAAGGGGCAAAATTCTGTGAGAGTGTGTAAGAAATATGATCTACCAAGATATGGTTCCAAAGACGCATTTTGTTGTTGTTGTGATGAGGAAACCCAATACCACTGAGGGGTATAATTGGTGCTTTGCGGGGTAGAGTTTAGAGAGATTTCAAGTAATCATGTCTAGGTTTGGTCAGGAGAGATGACTAGACAGATAATGATCTTTACAATCTCCAAAGAATAACTGGTACAGTCAGGGTTGTATATAAGTTTCCATGACCCAGAAACAAAGCACAGAGGATGTGAACAACAAAAGGACTCTAGGGAGACCCAATATGGAAAAAGGCTGCATAGCTGGGAGCATGTGGGACCATGAACTCCAGTGATGGGGACCAGAATGCTTACCACACAGCACGTAAAGCTAGTCCTGGTTTGTTCAAGGAGAAGACCAAAAAGCCCCTGCTTAGCATAGACCAGCAGGATTCAGAGGGCCCCTTATAGATCAGAAAACATTGCTATCTAGGCTTTCCCTTTCTGCATGCAAAAGGAGAAGAAGGAACAAGGGGAAAAAAATATGAACTCCTAAGCTCTTGCTCAAAAAAGGCTGATAGACCCAAAAAGTACTACATAAACCAGAAGGCGCTGTGATTCTATTAACTTCAGTTTCTTTTGACCATTCATAAAGCAGCTGTTAGTGAGGAAGAGCAGATTGTTTATGGTAAATTAAGAAAAACATTTTGCCCATCTGAGTGCATGCCCATCTAGCAAATTCCTTAGCCCTGCCTGCTACAGAATATTGGGAAGCTGACCCTGAAAGAAACAATTTAGTTAATGTAAAGGAGAAATGTCTTCTCTTTACAAAATTGAGGCACAAAGAGTTCAAATGGACTGCTTGTAAGTCTCAGAATAGAAATCATTATTCAGAATGTACAAGGTTCAGCTCAGAGATTTCCTAGCCACACCATGCCTCCCACCTGCAGTGAGGCTGTCTTCTTTCTTTCCAGTGGAGTATCAATGTAGAAAGGAGATGGAAAGAGGGAGGATAGATGGAAGATGTGAAAGCCCCAGGACTCTAATTGGCGAATGCTAATTAAACCTTGACTATAATGGCCTCAGAAATAAACACTCATTCTTCCCCAATCACGTGGAATCATTAAATGATGGTACTGAGTCAACTGAAAAAAGTCAAAATCCATCTAGGATCATTTCGCTGTTGGAGGCTAATTACGCAGAAGTGAAAATCTTCCTCAGCAGTACTAGCCACTAGTAAAATCATCTAAATGAGCTCAACAACATTATACTGGATTACCTTTTTCAGAGTAATGACACCACTAAATGCCTGCCATTTTCAGGAGGCTACCTTTTGGAATGTTTTGCAGCATTTGACATCATCCTCAAACTGGTAGAAAATAGGAAGAATGATGAGAATTACAGTTTTGATATCTTTGTTTTACTCTGGCCAGTTATGCTTTCTTTCCCGAAGTGATAATAGCATTTCTTAATATGATAGACATTTTATTTTCTAGTTTAACCCATTTTGTAACATTATACATTACTTTATTATTTTGAAAATTGCAGAATTGTGTATATTCTTCTCAGGCATATTTTCCAGGCTGTGATCTTTTCTTCATTTAGCATAATTAGAAGTCTGGTATAAAGGATTACTTTCTGAAATATGACTTAAAATATAAAGTATGTAGCAGTGCAGCTTATAAATAGTATATCTCATTTGTATGTACCAGTAAATATTTTCATGGTGAAGTCAGAGTCATTTGCATAATCAGAGTTCTATTTGCATGTATAAATATAGGTTTCAAGAACCCAATACAATTCAATTACATAAACACATATGCTAAATATACTACACTGTAGTTCTTAGATTCTTAGATTCTTCTTTGCGTAAAATATCAAGAATGAGTGAGCTCATTAGTTCCACAATAAGCAATTCTTCCCCCTCAAAATATCTTATTTTGAAATAACACTCCCTTGACCCTTGCAATCTATTGAAATGAGAATAGACACAGAGCTTAAAGAAATATTTGTGAATGGCAATATCACACAAAATATTCATTTTCATTATAACACAGGCACAATAGAGTTAAGTTGTATGTTGTTTCTAACAACGATTTTCAATTCCCTCTAAGAAAGTTATATAGAAACATAATAAGGAGCTGCTGATATTGATGCTAAATTCATCATAACTACTCCCAGAGAGCAAGGGTAATTTTTTGAAAGAGGTGGTAATTCTCTTCCATGGAATCAATTTTTAGGTGGAATCACAGTGTCTCTATCAGTCCTAAATTTCTCTACTTTGTCAGGAAACTCTTCTCATTTTCTCAAATGTGCCATTTTAGGCAGTAACCATTATTGAATACTCAGAAGGAGGAAACTGACTCTTCAATGGGGGATAATTTTTAAAATGCCTAACTGTAAATTTTAGAAAAACAGCTTTCCTCATTCACAACTTTTCATTAGTAGTATCTTTCAAAAATTACCTTTATAAAATTAAAGTTTAAAAGTCCCTTTATAGTAATTTGATCACTTTTTAAGAGCTCAGAAATGATCGTATTATTAAGGCCTTGGAAATAGTTTTATAAATTCGTGCCTAACTTTTTTTAAATTCTTTGTAATGACAATTTCTGGAATAAGTGACTTTCTCAGGTTCTCATTCAACAATACATATTGTTTGAGTAAATATATTCAGAAATCCTACAGAACAAGTAATTGTGAAATTTAATAAGGCTTACTTGGGTCCCCCCAAAGCATGATTTTCTTCAGAATGTTTTCTTACCTTTTTAGACTGTAAGCAAGGACATTTTGTATCTATATTTATATCTATATATGCATATTATGATGAACATTTTACTTACGTAGAGAGTATAAATTCATTGCTATCACTGTATATTATTATTACATATATAATAGTATAAATTGTTTGCTATCATTCTCTATAAAATACTAAAAATTCTACTGAGCTTATCAGATTCATTCACCAAGCAGTCATTCTGTCATCGTAAATTTGGTAGCATTCACTGAATACTGTGGAGAAGATAGAGGAGTCAGAAATCACAGGACCTGCCTCAAGGACACTGAAACCTGGTTGTGAAGAAACATGCACTAAATGACCTATTCTTTCCAAGATGTTATATCAAGATCTTAAGCCGTACATCCCAACAAATGTAAAGAAGTGATCAGATGTAAATGACACTTAAAAAGGTGGATTTGGAGATCATTTTCATTGTCATACAGAAGCACAAATTGGCAGAGAAAGAGGACAAGTGTTTTCGATGGGAGGAATGATCTCACCAAAGGTAGAGAAATTAGGACACTGGACAGAAATCAAAAAACAGTCAGAAGCTGCTATAACCTTGCTAAAAAAAGGAGTAGAAATTGAGAACATGTACCACACACACACACACACACACACACACAAAATAGAGCCATGCCTGCTGACCATCATGCTGAAAACCATCACACAAGGCAACTGTGCTGGATTGACTAACCTTGTTCAACCAAAGTGTGGCTATAGCCCCTTCATGTATCTCGTTATTCTTCTCACATGACCCCATGCATAGTACATGCATAGTTCTTCTCACATGACCCCATGCATATCCCATCAAAGTACAAAACTCTGTGAGACATCATTTTGTGCTCATCCTAGAATTAGAGTCGTAAGAACAACAGTGGCAAAAAGTCATGCTGCATCTAATTATCCTCATCAAAATGTCAAGACATGACTCTGATGTGTGTTCCCCACTCTGATTTAGAATGAATGTTGTCCCAATTGTAGTAACGACCAGTACATTCTGAAAAAGGCCAAAGTCTGATAAGCATGAAAGAAGAGGTTGCCAGTTCCGTTCCAAAGAAGATCAGGTAAAATAGTATTGAGAGATGAGGAAAGTCTGGAAGAAAGTCATTTTGGCCCAAACCCAGCTTCTCATTCAAAGAAAAAATTCTACAGTGGCCAATGGTTCTATCTCCGAGACCTATTTTGGTCACATTTAAATTCTGGCCAGGTTTCAAGCATTTCTGCTGTTCTCTAACTTTTTACCAGTCCACACTAATGGAAATTCATGCCCGAAAGAATATTTAGAGTCAGTGTGCACAAATATGTACCTCTTCCAGTCACCCATTGAAGGACAGGGTCCATTTCTGAATGCATGCTTACTATTTCCACCCAATAAAAGGGATAGAAAACATAAAAGGTCTATTAGATCATCCTGTCAACTCTTTCTCTTAGTTCTCACCACAGTCCAGGATGCTGTCAAATGAAAGTACCCACTTTAGGGCGTCTCCAAGGACAAAGACAAGGAACACCTCTGGAATTTACGGAGATGCCCAACCTGTCAGTCAGCCACAACAAGGCTCTATGATGCATGACAAAAAACGATGAAAGAAAGTAACACCGTTTATCATCACATGTCACCTCCCAGTGGTTTCTTTCTCCTAGAATTAATAAACATAATAACATTGAATTCAGAATAAAAGTAGGTTTTTTTTTACACATTCATATACAATGATTTCTTTCATTGCTGTTAATAAACTGGAAGGCCCATCCAGCTGAACTTTCTCTGTGTGTGTGTATGTGTGTGTGCACTTGGACTAGAGGGAAATCTCAGCATCATCTGCATCTGACAAGCCTGCTGTACTGTGCTAATGAGCCCTAACGGTTTTAACATACATCCTCCACAACTGGACTATTTCAGGCTTGTTCCATCATTGAAAAAAAAAATGCTCAAGTTTAGGACAATTCTGGATGTTAGGATAGCTTGAAGTGAAATAGAGTCTGTCGATCTGTTTAGTGTCATACCTATAACCAGAATGCTGGGAATTTTTGCCCAAATTCTTGTGTTTCTCTTATGAATTGGAGGACTTTTCTTGCTTAAATAAAAAGAAACAGATCATGCAGCATGTTGAGTAGTGCATAACAGGCTGGTGCATAACAACAGAGGAGAATCCAGAGGAGTAGCCACACACATATTCCCTTTACTTCTAAGTTGGCAGGCATTGCGAGATTTGGAATCTACACCAGAAAGGAATTCCTCCCATCTCTTTCCATGGAGCTGGTTCACTGATGTTAAAGCTATGCTAAAAGTCTCAGATTGCTGGCTCTGGAAAATGCTAAAGATATCAAAAAGCACTCAAGGATTTCCTGTTGAATCCAAAATATATAAACATTTATCCAAGTGCACCCAGTTTCCCAGTCTTGATTAATAACTGGGTAATTGAAAGTGTTCTCATCTCTAATACCTAATGCAGTGAATCATTTGCAGCCTTAGTACTATATCTGTGAGGCATGTTAAAGCCCATAATGGGTTCTCAACCCTGGCTGTGCGCTAGTGTCGCCCAGAGAGCTCTCATCGAATACCTACACCCAGGGCCCCATCCCCAGAGAGTCTGACTCAATTGGCCTGCAGTCGCACCAGGCACTGGTATTTTTTATAGCTCCCCAGGAGATTCTAATGTGCAGCCAAGGTTGAAAGCTGCTGAGCAAAATCCTAAAATTAACAAGCTGAATCTGAAATGAATTATAGGTATATTGGTATAATAACATGTGACCCTTTATAAGAAGACTTTCAGGAACTTCTAGAAAATTCCCCTGGCCTGGCAGGACTGCTGTCTCACTACTCTGCTTAATGTTTTCTGCATATCTCTGAAATCAGGAGCGCCTTAGCGTAAATGCACATGGAAGAGACAGCTTAGTGCAGTGGCTAAGAGCACAGCTTTTATATTCTTGGGTTCAAATCCTTACTCCTGTGTTATTTAGTTGCATGATCGTGGTTGAGATACTTAGTGCCTCTGTCCCTCAACTCTCTCTCTGTAAAGTGGTAATAATAGCTCCAGCTGAAAAGATTAAACGCCTCAATGTGCATCAAACATTTGCATCACATGAACGCTTCTCTTTCACTGAAAAAGCTTCAGTATTGGCAAATTGGAGGTTAGTTGTACTTATGTGTTCACTAACAGCATTGTTGCAATACTGCGAAAGCTACAGTTTGCAAAACAACATCGTATTCTCAGATGTTCTGTGTACTTCTTTAGCAGTTTTGGTGATATTTGAAGTGCAAACATTACATAACCTGAAATTTAAATTTCCACTTGTACAATAACAGGATTGATATGAAGGGGTCTAATATATGCTAGTTAAGAAAAAAGGAAAAACATGAAAAAGAACATTATATAAGCATGAGCTTCACTTAACTAGTTACTTCATTGTTTGACAAAATATCATTTGGAAACTATGTTGGTAAATACCATCAATTCAGCTTAAGCTTTGTATTCCACTGACTCTGAAGTAGTGTCTTGCTTCTAATCCTACAGGTTTATTTTTTCCAGGAAATTAGAATAAAGATTTCAGTGATATGAAGCAGCAGAAGAAAACTCCCTTGGTGTTTGAAGAAGGCATGATTATCCCATCCATGAGTAGCCAAACATGAAGAACTTTAACTTAACTTTAACATGATTTAATTTTGACTTAATTCCTTTCCCTCCCAGGGAACAGTGGTTCCTGATGTTGGGAACTCCTCTTTCTTCAACGTGGGTGCTGCTTCTTTAGAGCAAGGGACTGCAAAATTTTTCCGGTGAAGCACCACACATATATGTTTTAGATTCTGTGGCTGTAAGTTCTCTGTCGCAAGTGCTCAACTCTGACACTGTAGCAAGAAAGAAGCAATACACAGTACACAAATCAATGAGCATGTCTGGTGCAGTAGACTGGATAAGTTTCCAAAGATATCTACCTAGGTTCTAATACCTGGAACCTGTGACTGTTACCTTATATGGCAAAAGGAACTTTGCAGGTGTGATTAAATCAAGGATCTTGAAATAGGGAGTTTACCCTAGATTATCTGGTTGGGCCTTAAAAGCAATCACAAGTGTCCGTACAATAGAGGTAGAGGGACATTTGACCACAGAGAGAAGGTAATATGACAACTGGAGCAAGATGCTATGCTGCTGGCCTTGAAGTTAGAGAAAGGACTACATGCCAAAGAATCCAAAGAATGCTGTTCAAGTGGTCAGAAAAGGTAAAGAAAAGGATTCTCCCCAGACCCTCCAGAGGGAGCAGAGCCCTCCCAACACCTTGACTTTGTCACAGTGAAACTGATTTTGGACTTCTGACCTCCAGAACTGGACAGGAGTAAATGAGCACTGTTTTAAGCCACCACATTTGTGGTATTTAGTTATAGCAGCAATAGGAAACTAATACAGCTAGGTTCCAATAAAAATTTTATTTACAAAACCAGGGGGCAGGCCAGATTTGGCCAGCAGGCATAAATTTGCCAACTTCTGTCCTATAAATCTGCCTCACACAGTTTATCCTATCATATTCCACAGGGTCTCTGTTTACATACTTGCTTTCCCCAAACCAATCTTCTCTACAGAGGCCATGGGTCCTGGCGCCAACAGGATTAGATTTATTTTGTTATTACAGCATATTATGGGGGTATAAATGTTTAGGTTATGTGTGTTGCCTTCCCCCACCTTCCTCCCGCCCGGAGTCAGAGCTTTAAGTGTGTCTATCCCCCAGATGGTGCGCATCACACTCATTATGTATGTATATACCCATCCCCTCCTCCCCCCTCCCATCTGCCTGACACCCGATAAATATTGTTCCTATA
Source organism: Lepilemur ruficaudatus (assembly GCA_963574885.1). Lineage (NCBI taxonomy): Eukaryota > Metazoa > Chordata > Mammalia > Primates > Lepilemuridae > Lepilemur > Lepilemur ruficaudatus. Next base: position 76,899 of record CAUYRT010027374.1, on the reverse strand, counting down.
TGTGAACTTAGGTGTTGATCAGTGAAACCAATTTTCTCATGAGTACATGTGGTGCTTATTTTTCCATTCTTGGGCTACTTCACTTAGTAGAATGGGTTCCAGCGCTATCCAGGAAAATACAAGAGGTGCTGTGTCACCATTGCTTCTTATAGCTGAATAGTACTCCATGGTATATACACACCACATCTTATTAATCCACTCATGTATTGATGGGCACTTGCGTTGTTTCCACATCTTTGCAATTGTGAATCATGCTGCTGTAAACATTCGAGTGCAGACATCTTTTTTATAGAGTGTCTTTTGTTCTTTTGGGTAGATGCCCAGTAATGGGATTGCTGGATCAAATGGTAGATCTACTTGTATCGCTTTCAGGTATCTCCGTATTGCTTTCCACAGAGGTTGCACTAGTTTGCAGTCCCACCAGCAATGTAGGAGTGTTCCTATCTCTCTGCATCCACAACAACATTTATTGTTTTGGGACTTTTTGATAAAAGCTATTCTTACTGGAGATAAGTGATATCTCATTGCAGTTTTGATTTGCATTTCCCTAATGATTAGAGATGTTGAGCATTTTTTTCATATGTTTGTTGGCCATTATTCTTTCTTCTTTTGAAAAGTTTCTGTTCATGTCCTTTGCCCACTTATTGATAGGCTTGTTTGATTTTTTCTTGCCGATTTTCCTGAGTTCTAAATAGATTCCAGTTATCAGCCCTTTATCAGATGTGTAGCTTGCAAAAATTTTCTCCCATTCTGTAGGTTGTCTGTTTGCTCTCGTGACAGTTTCTTTGGCTGTGCAGAAGCTTTTTAATTGGATCAATTCCCATTTATTTATTTTTGTTGTTTCTGTGATTGCTTTTGGGGTCTTCTTCATAAATTCTTTGCCTAGGCCAATGTCTAGAAGAGTATTTCCAACGTTTTCCTCTAGAATTCTAATCGTTTCACACCTTAGGTTTAAGTCTGTTACCCAGTGTGAGTTGATTTTTGTGGGAGGTGAAAGGTGTGGATCTTGTTTCAGTCTTCTACATGTGGCTATCCAGTTTTCCCAGCACCATTTATTGAATAAGGATTCTTTTCCCCATTGTATGTTTTTTTCTGCTTTGTCAAAGATTAGATGGCTATATGAGGATGGTTTTATATCTGAGTTCTCTGTTCTGTTCCACTGGTCAATGTCCCTGTTCTTGTGCCAGTTCAAAGCTGTTTTAATTACTATAGACTTGTAGTATCGATTGAAGTTTGTAAATTGATACCTCCCATTTTGTTTCTATTGCCTAGGATTGCTTTTGCTATACGGGATCTTCTCTGGTTCCATACAAAGCATAATATTTTTAATTCTGGTTCTGTCCTTACTAGCTGTGTGACATCATTACTAACCTCTATGGTGTCTGTGTTCTCATGTTTGCAGGGTGGTTGCCAGGAATAAACAGGATAATGCCTAGGAAACCCTCACAAAGTGGTCAGGAGAGGACACCTGAGCACTGGCAGACCCCAGGATCCCCTTATTCCCTTCTTCTCTTTTCATTCTGCTTTGGCATTTACTTTGCACATTGTACCATTTACTTATTATATTCACTGTCTGAATCCCAGCACTAGAATAGAAGCTCTTGGAGAGCCAGGCACAGAGAAAGTACTTAAAATGTATTGAATAAATTAATGTGTATTAAATGTATATATGAGTGTTGACTGAATGACCATCAATTCCTTTGAGAGTGCAATACTTACCCCTCACATCTAAAAATAAGACCATTAGATAGGAATGCCAAGTCCCATTCAGCAAAGTTATTTTGATTCCAAAGCAGTCTGAGAAATACATTCTAGAAAGAGAAAGATAAATTAAACCACCTGTATGAAGAACACACAAAGGACTCCAAACTGACTCCTCTACAGGACCACCTAAACTTCTCAGGAGACAACACTTTTCCAGCTGGCAACTAAGGCTTCTTTTACATTATCTTCTTCCCCTCAGGGATTTCATAATGGAAAAAATATGTAGGGTCTCTGGAGAGTGGTGTTTCCAGCCCCTGCAGCCACATTTTCCTGGAACTTAAAGGGAGAGCATATTCCAGTCTGAAAATAATTCATTGAAAATATAAAGTAGAATTTTGGAAAGCTATTTAGCGTTATTGGAATCAGTTTCTTTCATTGAAGAGAATTTACTCGATTGTGTTCCAATCTTGTTTTAATTTTCATGTAACAACACTGAATGATTGCATTAAATGAGCAACTTGATGATATCATTGTGAAGCATAGAAATACAAAGAAACAAGGTCTAGCCTCCCGCTTTCCCACCAACCAACCTTAAGATCAGACATGTGTCCTCTCTGGACCTTCATTTCGACAACTCTTAAAAGTAGTAGCTGTACTATTATGTGCAGTTCTGAAGCCCTTTCCAGCTTTATAATTTTTGACTAGCATAATAAAATTAACATTATACTCTTCATTCTACTTGATTTATTTAACAGGTAATCATTACACCTAAACATTATAGAAAGTGTCCCTGTCCTTGGGGAGATTTCAAAATAGTACAAACACCTAATGTTTCTCTAGAGATTTGAAAATATCAAAGTGTTACCATACTCTCTTGTGTTATCCTAAATGGTGTTAAGAGGAACAAATCCACATTTACCATAACTACTAAACACCACATGTCTAGAAATAAGTAAAAGAGACTACAAGGTAGATCCTGCCATTGAGAGCTGTTCGCTGAATGTAAAGTTTCTTAAGAAACATTTGTGTAGTAAATGCTTAAAAAAAGCAAAAATTATATTAAGATCTAAAAATATAGACCTAAAAAGTTTGTGCACTATAAAATACATATGTCTTATAAAAATGAAACAACACAACAACAAAAAACAGCATCCCTGCTTGCACAAAAACACACACACTCATTGTGAAATAGCGAAGATATGGAGGAGCAAACTAGTGTATAAAGTGCACCATACCCTTCATTTAAAATCTCTTGGCTCATTGTGCTTCAAGGGGACAAAAGGTAAATCATTCCCCACTTAGCTCCATGGAAGAAAATGTTAGCTGGAAACAGGGATGGATTTTGTACCTATTTGATTCCTATACTTTAAAAAAAATATTTCAGTATGGTAAGAAAACTTAACATGAGATCTACTCTCTTAATTTTTAAGTGTTCAATACAGTATTAACTATAGGCACAATGTTGTATGGCAAATCTCTAAATCCTAATCATCTTGCAAAATTGAGACTTTCTGTTCTTTGATTAGCCACTCCCCCTACTCCAGCCCCTGGTAACCATCATTTTACCCTCTGATTCTGTAAGTTTGACTATTTTAGATACTTCATATAAGTGAAATCAATCATGCAATTTTAGCCTTCGTATGACTGGTTTATTCCACTTAGCGTGATGTCGCCAGGAACATCCATGTTGTTGCATATGGCAGGATTTTCTTCCTTTTAAAAGCTGAATAATATTACATTGTATGTACATACCATATTTTCTTTATCTGTTCATCCCTCAATGGACATTCAGGCTTTTTACACATCTTGTTTCTGCGAATAGTGATGCAGTGAACACTGGAGTACTAATATCTCCTCTAGGTTTTGATTTCAAATCTTGTGGATAAATATCTAAAAAGGGGAATACTAGATCATATAATAGAGCTACTTTTAATATTTTGAGGACACTCCCTACTGTTTTCAATAGCTGCTGCACTATTTTGCATTTCCACCAGTAGAGTACAAGAGATCCAACGTCTCTACATCCTCACTAACGTTTCTTGTCTTTTGATTTTTGATAACAGCCATATTAAAAAGTGCGAGGTAATATCTCAATATGGCTTTGATTTGCATTTCCTTGATGATTAGTGACAATCAGCATCTTTTCTTATACCTGTTGCCATTTATATGTCTTCTTTGGAGAGTGTCTATTCAACTCTTAATCCCATTTTTTAATCTGGTTATTAGTTTTTGTCTATTGAGTTGTAAAATTTTCTTATATATTTTGGAAATTCATCTCTTCTCTGATATATCACTTGCAAAGATTTTATTCCATTCCCTAGATTGTCTTTTCATGCTGCTAATTGTTTACTTTTATATGTACAAATTTTTCAGTTCAAAAATAGTCCCACTTGTCTATTTTTGCTTTTCTTGCCTGCTTTTGGTGTCATATTCATGGAATCATTGAATATGAATGATTCCATAAATACAGTATCTCATGTCCCGAAGTTTTACAGTTTCAGGTCTTACATTTAAGTCTTTAATCCACTTTGAGTTGATTTTTGTGTATGATTTAAGATAAGGATCCAATTTTATTCATTTGCATACAGGTATCCAGTTGTTCCCAAAGGAATTTGTTGAAGAGATTATTCTTTCCCTATTTCGTGTTCTTAGGCCCTTTGTCAAAAATGATTTGAACATATATGTGTGAATTTATTTCTGAGTTCTCTGTTCTGTTACATTTGTCTGTATATGTCTTCATGCTCATAATAAATTATATATGCTGTGTATAATGTATTGTTTCAAAGTATACATATATTATAGAGTAAATAACTCTTGCTAATTAATGTACGCTTTACCGCACATAGTTATTATTTTTGTGATGAGAACACTTTACATCCACTCTCTTATCTGTTACTATAGCTTTGGAATATATTTTAAAATTAGGGAATGTGTTGCCTATGAGCTTTGTTCCTCTCACTCAAGATTGTTTTAGCTTTTTGAGGTCTTTTGTGATTCTAAATAAATTTCAGAGTTGCCTTTTCTAATTCTCTAAACTTTCTTTTCTACTTATATTTTAAATTATGCCATTGAGAATTGAGAAGGATTGCATTGAATCTGTAGATCACTTTGGATAGTATGGACATTTTAACAATATTAAGTCTTTTAATCCATGAACAAAAGATGTCTTTCCATCTTCTTGTGTCTTATTTAATTGTTTTCATCAATGTTTTCTAGTTCTCTTTGTGCAAGTCTTTTTTCTCCTTAGTTTATTCCGAAATATTTTGTGCTTTTTAGTGCTATTGTAAATGGGATTGTTTTCCTAATTCCCTTTTTAGATAGTTTGTTGTTATTGTATGAAATCTCAAAACTGACTTTTGTTTGTCAATTTTGTATCCTGCAACTTTACTAAACCTGTTTACTAATTCTAACAGGTTTTTTGTGTGGAATCTTTAGGGTTTTCTGTTAAATGTATATATGATCATGCCATCTGAAAACAGAGACACTGTTAATTCTTTCTTTCTGATTTGGGTGCCATTTGTGTATGTATGTATCTATATATGTATGTATAATTGCTTACACTAGGAATCCCCATACTATGTTGAATAAAAATGGTGAAAGTGGGCATCCTTGCATTTTCCTGATCCTAGAAGAAAAGGGTGCTGTTTTCCACAATAAAGTATGATGTTAGCTGTAGGCTTTTTACATATGGCCTTTATTATGTTGAAGTAATGTCTTTCTATGTATGCCTCGTTTATTGAAAATTTTTATCATAAAAGAGTGTTTAATTTGTCAAACACTTTTTATGCATCTATTAAAATGATCATGTATGTGATTTTATCATTATGTTTGTGCAGTTTTCTTAGTCCATTCAGGTTGTTATAACCAAATACTGTAAATTGGGAGGCTAATTAAACAGAAATTTATTTCTCCTAGTTTTGAAAGATAAGAAGCCTAAGATCAAGGGCATGGCAGACTCAGTGTTGGGGAGGGCTTTCTGTTATAGTTCAAAGACAATGCTTTCTAATTCTATCCTCGCATGATAGAAGGACAAGATAGCTCTCTGAGGCCTTTTTTTAAGTGTTCCACCCTCTGATTCTAATCACCTCCCAAAGGTCCCATCTGCTAATTATCATCACACTAGTGATGAGGTTTTAGCGCATGAAGTTTCGGGGAAACACAAACATTTAGACCACAGCAATGGTGTATCATGTGAATTGATTTTTGTGTGTTACAACAGTCTTGCATCCCAGAGATAAATCTTACTTGGTCATGGTAAATAATTCCTTTAATATGCTGTTGAATTCAGCTTGCTAGTATTTTGTTAAGAATTTTTGCATTTATAACCATCAGGGATATTGGCCTGTGGTTTTCTTTCTTGTGGTGTTTTTGTCTGGATTGGGTAACCGGATAATGCTGACCTCATAAAATAAGTTTGGAAGTATTTCTTATTCTTCAACTTTTCGAAAGAGTTTGAGAAAGATTTGGTGCTAATTCATCCTTGAGTGTTTGGTATAATTCTCCAGTGAAGCTATCTGGTGCTGGGGCTCTTTTTTACTGGGAGATTCCTGAATACTGATTCAATGTCCTTAATATATAAATTATACAGACATGTTCAAACTTTCTATTTCTTCATGATTCAGTTTTGGGAGCTTGTTTCTAGGAATTTATTTTATGTAAGTTATCCTATATGTTGGCATATATAGTAGCCTTTTATAATCCTTTTTATTTCTTTGAAATTAGTTGAAATATCTTTTCTTTCATTTCTGGTTTATTTAACTCTTCTCTCTCTTTTCTAGTCTAGCTGAAAGTTTTTCAATTGTGTTTACCCTTTAAAAATCTCAACACTTAGTTTCATTGATTTTTCCCTATTGTTTTCTATTTTCTGTTTTATTTATTTCTGTTCTAACTGTATTATTTCCTTTCTTCTTCTAAATTTGGGCTTAGTGTGCTCTTCTTTTTAGTTTCTTGAGTGTAAAATTAGGTTTTTTATTTCAGATATTTCTTCTTTTTTAATGTAGGTATTTATCGCTGTAAACTTCCTTCTTAGTACTGCTTTTGCTGCATCTCGTAAGTTTTGGTATGTTGTATTTTTTTGTTGTTTGAAAATATTTTATAATTTCCCTTTTGATTTCTCCTTTTACCCACTGGTTGTTCAAAAGTGTGTTTTCAAATTTCCACATATTTGTGAATTTTTCCATATCCCTTCTGCTATTAATTTCTAGTTTCATTCCATTGTGGTCAGAAAAGATATTTGGTATGATTTTAATCTTCTTAAATTTGTTAAGACTTGTATTGTGACCTAGCATGTGATTTATCCTGAAGAAATGTTCATGTGCACTTGAGAAGAATACACATTCTGATGCTGTTGGGTTGGATGTTCTATGTTACATCTGTTAGGTCCATCAGGTCTATAATGTTATTCAAATCCTCTATTTTCTTATTGATGATCTGTCTGGAGGTTCTGTACATTATTTAAAGTGAGGTGTTGAAGTCTCCTACTCTAATTGCATAGCTATCTATGTCTACCCTAAGTTTTATCATACATATATAAAGCACATTTGTTTTATATATTTAGATGCTCTGATGTTGGGTGCTTATATAATTATAATCAATATATCTTCCTGATGGATTGACCCTTTATCATTATGTAATATCCTCTCTTGTCTCTAGTGTCAGTTTTTGAATTAAAGTCTATTTTGTCTGATGTAAGTGTAGTCAACATGCTTCATTTTGGTTACCATTTGCATGGAATATTTTTTCCTATCCCCTCACTTTGGCTGTGTGTGTCCTTAATTCTAAAGTCAGTTTTATGTAGATAGAATATAGTTAGTTTTTTTGTAAATCAATTCAGCCACTCAAAGTCTTATGATTGGAGAGTTTAATCCATTTACATTTAAAGTAATGATTTGCAGGAAAGAATTTACAATTACCATTTTGTTAATTGTTTTATGTTTGTCTTCTAGTTCTTTTGTCCCTCTTTTTGTCTCTTGCTATCTTCATTTGTGTTTTATTGATGTTTGGATTGATATATGTTGATATCTTTTTCTTTTTCTCATGTGTTTCTGCTATAAGTAGATGTGGGTACTATGGAATTTACATAAAATATCTTATAACAGTACATTTTTAAAAGATAACAACTTCAAGTACATACAAAACATCACACTTTTTCTTCCCCCATTGATTTCATAAGTTACATTAATTTATATTGTGCATCCATATTTTTAAATTATAGTTATTTTTAATACTTTTGTCTTTTGCTTTTATACTAAAATTAAAAGTGATTTACTCACCACCATTACAATAATTCAGTATTTTATATCTGTTTATATATTTACTTTTACCAATAAGTCTCATACTCTTTTTGCTATTATGTTGCTGTCTAGCATTCCTGCTCTGCAACTTGAAGAACTTCCTTTAACAGTTCTTGCAAGGCAAGTTTAGTAGTGATAGACTTTTGTTTATCTAGCTTTAGTTAGTCTGGGAAAGTTTTATTGTCCTTTTTTTTTTTTTTTTTTTTTTTTTGAGACAGAGTCTCAGTCTCTTGCCTGGGCTACAGTGCCATAGCATCAGCCTAGCTCACAGCAACCTCAAACTCTTGGGCTCAAGTGATACTCCTGCCTCAGCCTCCCTGGTAGCTGGGACTACAGGCATGTGTCACCATACCCGGCTAATTTTTTCTATATATTTTTAGTTGTCCAGCTAATTTCTTTCTATTTTTAGTAGAGATGGGGTCTCGCTCTTGCTCAGGCTGGTCTCGAACTCCTGAGCTCAAGCAATCCTCGCCCTTTGCCTCCCAGAGTGCTAGGATTACAGGCTTGAGCCACCACACCCAGCCTTCTCCTTTACTTTTGAAGGATCATTTGCCAGATATAGTATAACTTGTGAGTATTTTCTTTTCTCTCAGCACCCCCAATATACCATCCTACTCCTGTCTGGCCTGCAAAGTTTCTGCTGAAAAATCTGCTTATAGTCTTATAAAGTTTCTCTTGTATTAGGAAAGTCATTTACCTCTTACTGCTTTCAAAACTCTCTTTGACTTTTAAAAATTTGATTATAAAGTATCTTGATGTAGATTTGTCCAGGTTTACCTTTTTGCTTTCCTTTGATATTCCTGAATCTGTATGTTCATTTCCTTCCCCAGATTTGGGAAGTTCTCAACTATTGCTTTTGAAAATATACTTTCTGACACTTTTCTTCTCCTTCTAAGATTTCCATTTATTATGTATATATATGTGTGTGTATATATATTCCAATTGATGGTATTTCATAAGTCCCTTAATCTTTCTTCACTCTTTTTTCTGCTTTTTTTCTGCTTCCCTAACTGAATAATTTTATATGACTTGTCTATGAGTTTACTGATGCTTCTATGAGTTTACTGATGATTCGTTTTTGGTATTTGTTTATATTTCTTATCTCTTTGCTGCAATTCTCACTTTGTTCATGCACCATTCACCTGACCTCAGTGAGCATCTTTATGACAATTATTTGAATTCTCTATTAGGTAAATCGTATAACTCCATTTCATTAGGGTAGCTAGAGGTTTATTTTCTTGCTTCATTTGGAACATCTTTGCCCAATTCTCCACCTTCCTTTATTGCCTGTGTTGCTTTCTGCACATTAGACAAAACAGTTACCTCTCCAGTCTTCATAGACTGGGCTCATTTAGCAGATCATCACTAATCTTGGCCAGAATTTCCAAGAGCCTTTCCAACCTTTGAGCATTTTCAACCCACTTTCTTTGCTCTTATCATTCCCCAGACATCTAAAGTACACCAGATGCTATCAACACTCCAAGAAAAGTCAGTGAGACTAAAGTAAGTTCCTCAGGCAGCCCCTAAAAACGGTTGGCTTGTTGAATGCTCTTTTAAACTCGTTCTATCCCCAGAGTGAAGCTAGGAGCTGGGATTTTCATCTGTGCTAAACAAGGGGAAGCATTTGTGGTGACTAGTTCTGTGCTAGATCCAACTGTCATTTCTGTTTTCACTGGTCCCAAATGGTTATATTATACTGGATCTTGTAAGTGCTCTGAGAAAGACTGGACAGAAGCCACTCTTTTGAATAGTCCCTGCAAAAATTTGGGGCCTTGGATGTGTGGCCCACCAGTTTCCCTCCCCTGGAAGAAGCTGGGAATTAGGAGATTTCTCCCAATTGTATGGAATTGTGCCAGGAGTTCTGAATATGGCAAGAGGATGTCTCAAATTTTCCTACTGTCTTCAATGTAATGACTCAATCATTACAAAAGCAATCCATGTAACCAAAAGAATTTGTTCCCTCATAATACTTTGAAATTTAAAAAAAAGCATAGACCAGAATTTGTTAGATAACTAAAGCCATACATAAATTTGCAAGCAAAAATGGAGAGTTTCACTGGCCAAGCAGAGCTTGAAGATGAGGCAGACATGAGACAATGAAGGGGGAGAAACTGAACAAAGGGTCATGTGATTAAGAGCACAGGTGGAGAGGATAACCTTTACAAGGAGGAGGGGCAAGTCTTTGAGAATAAAGAGAGGGAGGATATAAAGATATTTTTAAGTGAAGCAGTTGGAAAATGAGAAAGATTCCCCTATAATAATCTCCATTACTTTAGGAGAGTATAAGGAGAGTCCTTGTTAGAGACAAGTATCCAGCTTATGGACCTGATTCAGAGACTGACAATTTGTAGAAATATTTCCCCAAATTAAAAGTTTAATATAGTTCATTAAAATAAAATAGCAATTAAAAAATACACTTTATTTTTTATATATTTATGTGATCCCATGGACTAGTTCATTCCAGAAATAAAAAATAACAAAGCAATGTTAAAAAAAGAACACCAATCTAAAACATTTTAAACATTTGTTTAGTAATAATATTATATTTAAATCAAAAGAAATTGAAAAAGTGGAAAGATTATTTGCACTACATTTAGCAGAAGTAACATCTTTAAATCTATACAAAATTTTATACATCAATTATAAAAGAAAATAAAAACCCCAATAAAAGTGATAAAATATAATAAATATGCAATTCATTGTTGTAAAAACACAAATATTTAATCAAAATGTTAAACTTTTGATTTTACTTTTGATCAAAGAATATGAATTAAAATAACTTTAGGTAAAAATGACTATAGTATTTAAAAGATGATACATCATATTTGAATTATATGGGAAAAAATGAATTGTCATTAATAAAATATTTTTTCTAAACACTTCCAATTTTAGAAATTTACCCTAATTATGAGTGTGAACTAAGTTTTATCCAGAATGTTTATTTATTTATTGTTTCAACAATTGAAAATCTGAAAGTAATCTAAAAGCTCAAAAATAATGAATTAATGTTAACTCAACTACAAAAGATTACATGACAATAGTTATGTAGTCATTGAAATAACATTATACAGAATTTCTTTACCTGGGAAAATGCTAAATAAAAATGTAGATATTCCAATAGTATGAATACAATATTCTCACTTAAATATGTATATATCAAAGCAAATATATATCTGTACAACTATACATGCATAGTCTATTACAATCTGTAGTACATAATGGTTTGGGGGTTATAGAACTAAAGCTCTTTCTTTTGAGCATGTGGGATTCCTGGTGTTTTGAAATTGTTCTACAGTGAACACTTAATTAGTTTTGCCATCAGAAATAAATTCTTTCAATGTAGTGCAAGTAAGTTGTATGCTTTCAGGCATTTCCTCAAGCCTCTGTCCTCAGCCTAAACTAAAAATGTGAAGGAAGTTTGTATTGGCAGATTGAGATCTGAATTGTGCATACAAAGGTAAGAAAAGGTGGAAATAATGGCAGTCCAAATGCCCTTATGGGAAAGTGATAAATTGTGGCATGAGACATGCCTTCAAAGTTAATTAGGTAATTATTAGCCTAAAGAAGCAAAAGGTCAAAGTTGCATAATTTTAGAGATAAAGCTTAAAAGACTCATTAAAAGGAAATGAACACAGGAAGTTCCCAAGCTAGACCATGAGTCCCTGTTCTTATAACTAAAAAGGTCATCTTCTGATCATTTTAACTCATGTTCCTTCATCTAAAATGGTGAGGAAGGAAAGTTCATTACTGTCTCCCCAAAACAGGTAAAAAAGGTAATGTTGGGGGTAAAGGGATTTAAAACTGACTAACATTTCCTAGCTGCATTTATTGAAAATGTTCAATTTTTAAAATCAGAGAAACAAAGGTAGAATGCATAGGGATTTGAGAGGGATTGGAAAGGAGAGTTCTGTCAAAGCCACACTGAATCTTCTGGGTGACTAAATAATGGTAGTGCTGGTCACAAAAATTAATAATCATAGCATTTGAGAAAGACAGAGATGGAGGGTGGAAAGGGACAGGGAGAGAAAGTGTCACAAGGCAGAAGTCATCTCAAAAAAAGAAATGATAAATTTGGCTTGGTTTGTCTTGATTAAGAATGTCCACATAGAAATATCCAGAGACACCTAGAAATTAGAGTTTACAAGAGCTATTTAGGGCAGGTAATAATAAATTGGACATCAGCTACACCAACCTGATCGTTGAAGCAATGAGAGTGAATAGGGAAATTGTGAAAAAGAGAACAAAAGGTTGTCAAAAACAGATTGTCCTAAACTTCTGCAAGCTCTTGAAAACTAATGGATCAAAGATTGGAGGAGTAGCAGCAGAATTCTAGGAGCTTGTTGAGACAGAAGCAGGGGGAAAGAACTTTAGGAAATAGAGAGAAAGTTTGAAAGAGAAGTCATTGAGGAAAAAAGTAAATATAAAATGAAGAAAAGTAGTTTGGAAAAGCAATGCAAACCATGTAAGAAACACAGCACAAGTTTGTAGGGGAGCCAATCAATCAAGATAGTTTTATGACAGTCCCTAACAAACATCTGAAACCCATAAAAAAAAAAGAGCATAGAAACATTTTTTTTTAATTGTAGCAATACCCAGGACTAGAGACTGAGTGAGGAGCAGTAAAACGTCAAGGAGGTTGCTGATGTTTTGGAAAAAGCATGGATTTCAGAAGCAAGTAAACCTGTGTTTGAATACTGGCCTGGGTGTCCTTTGATCTCTAATGTCTTTGAGCCTCAGGTTTCTTTCTATGTGAAGTATGGAAGACTATACTGAGATCACACAATTAATCTGAAAACTTAATATATACAAATAAGTAAAATTCAAAACATACTGCAGGAATGTTGTTTTTCAATCAAAGTTACTTCCCTTCCAAGATATGGGTGCTATTATTAATCCCAAATTACAAATAAGGGAACTGTTTATAATATACGGTGCTTGTTCATTTATCCATTCAACAGATACTTTCTGGGCATCTATTATGTGGCAAGGTATGGTCCATCAGCAAGACAAATGATCCTCCACAGTCTTCTGGCACAGAAAGGCAAATAATAAACAAAAGAGTAAAAACAAATATCATATAAAGATACATGCAATTCAGAGAAATAAAAAATGGATTGGGTTTAGAGAGATTGTCTGGGTGGCTAGTTTAGATTGTCAGGAAGGCTTCCCCCAAGAGGTAGGAAGAAAGAATCAGGTAGAAGTTCAAGAGGAAGAGTATTCCAGGAAAGGTCAACAGCTAGCTAAGGCCTTAGGAAGGATGAGACACTGGCTTGCCCAAGGAACCCAGGGATCTCTCAATCAGCTAATGGTTTCCATGGATGAGAGGAAGAGTGGTACAGGACAGAGAAGTCACAGTGGCCAGATCACACAGGGCTTGGTAAGCCAGACAAAGTAGCACAGGTGTCAGTCCACATGAATGGGATGGCATTGGGGTGCTATAAGCAGACCACTAACACTGTCTGACCTGCATTTTTAAAACATCACTCTGACTGCTGGGTAAAGAATAGACTGTTAGGAGCTAAAAGCAAAAGCAGGAGACAAATGAGGACGTCATCGTGGTCATGTTTAGAGGAGAGAAACAAGGGTTACTTGAACAAAAGATGGCAGAAGTGAGGAGTCAGAGGAGTTGGGGAACTGAAGATACATCTCTAGGGTATGCTTGATAGAACCTGCTGCCAGGTTAGATATGGGGAAACAGAAGCAGAGAGCACACATGGCTTGGATTCTCGCTGGGTACAAGTGAGCATGTGGGTGCCGAGCATCAAGATTAGGAACCAGAAAGTTGGGGGTGGAGAGGAGAGGGCGATGGGTGGATAGAAGGTGTCAACTAGACAATAGGATGAATATATCTCGTGGAGGAGATTCAGAAATAGTCAACAGTTTAGAAGGAATTCCAAACCTTAAGACTGTATGAGATCACTGAGGGAGATTATATAAAAAGGGGAGAGATGAGGTCCCAGCATTCTCCCTGGGACATGCCAAGCTTTTGAGATCACCCAAGAAAAGGAGTTAGAGTCTGTAAAGGAGTTCGGGAAGGAGAGACCAATGACGTAGAAGGAAACTCAAAGAAGTGTAGTCAGGTAAGTCAAAAAAGGAAGATATTTCAAGAAAGGAAAGTGGTCGCTCTGTTCAGTGTGAGAGATAAAGTATCTGTTATAATTTAAAAGCTGAGTCCATTGAATTTGGCAACATAGGAGTCATGGGTAACCTTGATAAGAAAAGTTTTTATGAAAGGATGAAGACTGGAGCCCAAATAGGATTTTGTATTCTGTTTTTATACACTAACATGGCCTAGGCATTCTCCCTTGTGTTACATGTCATCAAAAGGATGACTTAAAACACTGTACTTATTTTCTTTATTCACTTATCCAAACATGCATAATTTTGTTTAACCAAAAATGTGATCATGTTCATGTGCTCGCTTAAATAATTTTTTTTATTTTTTTGCTTTCCTACTTTTCATTCAACATCAGCTGTCCTCTGCCACAAGGTAATCCACATCGCAACCCAGGAGTCATACTCAATATCTTTTCTATGCCTAATCCTATTTATGTACATAGATGCATGCATGTATACATGTATCCAGATATACAGGTTTTGGGTTTCTTTTTTTCCCTGTGTTATTTTACCTAAAGAGAATCATATCATAAGTAATTCCTGAATCCTGCCTTTTATCTACCTATAGATCACAGAAACCATGAGTCAACTGGCATGGCTCTAATCCATTCTTTTTTAAGAGTTGCATGTTATTCTAGATGTGCATTCTCCATAGTTACTTTAAACATTCCCCTATTGACTGACATTAACATTGTTTTCAGTTAAACACATGACAATTAATGGTGGCAAAATATTCCAAGACCACATTATTATAATTCTCTTTAGTTGAATGTTTTGTAAGTCTTTTATGTCATTTCAATATTTTTATTTTTATAAAAAATATGCCTGTGCACATTTACACATAAATCTTTCACACCTCCAATTCTTTTCTTAGGATACGTTCTTAGATAAATTAATAAATTTCCCTGACTCAGATATAAAAGTATTTTAAGAAATCTTGATATGCTAAATAGTGCTAAATTTGTTTCCAGAAAAGTAGAAATTTTTATTCTCACAGAATACATGAAAGAATCAAGGTCTCTACAGAAGGAAAGAAGGATGTGCCATCTCAAAATGTGCCTAACTATTAATAGTAGATTATTTAGTTCAACGTAAATGCCTTGGAGAGATTGTAGTTTCAGACAGGGCTAGCTGACCTCTCTCTTTCTGCATGCAACAAGCCATAAAGATTCCTCTGGGAGGGGTGCCCCTTTATATCAGGGCAAACTACAGTCCTTATCACCAGAGATTGGGTATTGGGGGCTGCAGTGGACCTGAAAAAACATGCTTAACCAAGTAACCCTTACCTTCTATAATTTTACACTTCCCCCCATATATCTTCTAGTGACTTCCCTCGAAATTTACTGCCCCTACACAGATCCCCTTTGTCCTGTCATTTCTTCTCATAATTATTGTTCCTTGTGTAAAAAGTGTAAAAGCATCTTCATTTGGCCACTTCTTCAGGCTTCATTCTCTTGTGAAGATTCACATGTACATGTAAAAAAAAAAATTTGTATTCTTTTCCCTTGGTCATCTGCCTCGTGTCAATTTGGTTTCTAGCTCCACCCAAAGAATCCACCTAGGAGGTTTAGGGGGACTGGAGGTGATCTCTGGCTCCCCTATACTGCCCTAGGGCATCAGTACTTGAGTGTTACCTGAAACAATGATGCAGCCCTAAGAGAAGAGGCCTCCTAACCTTACTGTGAAGTGCCAGGGCTGATCTGGACAGAACCGTCAGGAACACACTGGCTGGGATACTTCTGACCTCTTTTTCTTTGTTGCCATGGTTACCTTCATCAATAAATGTCCAGAAAAGTAACCAAGGCACTTGTGTCATAATTCACTGGATGGCAACAAACACTTGTTGAATAAATTAGTATCCCAATTAAGAGCCTTTCCCATTTTGTACCACTTTTTCAATCTGTAACAGGCATTTCCTTTCAAAACATTGATGGAGTGAAATAACCTGAACTTCAGTTGGAAATGAGAATTGTTGGGTGTTCAATTTAAAATCTCTGACACCCAGGAGAAAGACAATTATGATTCTTAATAATCATTATCCAAGCTAATTTTTTTCTTTTCTTTTCTTTTCTTTCTTTCTTTTTTTTTCTTTTTTTTTCCTATAAAGGCTTCTTTTTAGTTTTCCAACTCTGCACCTTGTATTCTAACCAAAATATAATTTTCCTCCAAGTCTACAATAAAAGCATGGTTGTGTGCCTTCTCTGAATCTTGGTCATCAGAAGTGAGCTTTCAGATACTAAATCTCCTTTAGGGATAGCCCTCTAGATGAACTCTGCAGAAAAGGTTATGTTTAAAGAGTTGCGTGTGGAGTTAACTGGCAGTCATTAAGAAAATAAGATAAACTCTGTTGAGTCACTTTCGACTTTCTGATCATTTTTCAGTCTTTCCCCTCAAAATTAGGAAATCTAGAAGCTTTTCTTTCTTGTGGCAAATACCATTATGCTTAAAAGAAACAGAAAACACATTTCCATATTTAACATAATTCTTTATTTGAATCAGATGTATTCAATAACCACAATCTAGTTTTAGACAATTTCTGTTTTCCAGAAAATACCATTTAGTGCTCATTAGAGCAATTAGCTCAAGGATAAGCCTTAGAATATTACATTTGAGTAGACCAGTTGTAAAATCATTAGGGAATGAACATAATCATGCTCATACAATCCGGCTATTCAGACATTAGGTGATGTTTAGATCTGTAGATGACATAATGATAGGCCTCATTTAAAAAGAGTAATAACTCAGTGAAAACCATGTGTATTTCTACTATATGATTTGCATTGTACTAATTTAATCTCTCCCATTAATTGAGGGTGCTGACGTTTTAGCCAGTGCGAACCCAAGAAGCAGGTGACTCATGTATGATCTAAATGCATCACATCAAGATGACTACTTGGGTTGTAATCAGAAGAGCTGAGATAATTTGTTATTATCCACTACTCCATAGTCATATAAAAACAAGCATCATAATAGATACCTTAAAATGTTTTTAAATGAATAAAGGAAAATATTAATATTTTACAGTTTATAAATTGCTTTCATTTCCATTTCTGGAGCACCAGTTTTCCCCAGACAATGAACCAGTTTTTGTTATGCCAAAGTAATTCTTTTCTAGAAGCTAGCTTAATTCTAAACCCTGTCATGCAGGAATAGTGAGCATTATTAACCTATTTTCACAAGGGCTGAAAAGAGATCAAATATAACCAAATGAATGGTTCAAGTCACAGAATGCTAAGCGGGAACATTTGGATCAATATCCAGGCATTGAAATTCAGTCTAGTATGTGTTACACTCTCTTTTTTACAGTCTTCCATATTATTATCTCTTTTGAGACCAACTGCAACTGACTTAATAGCAACCTTAGAAACAACTTCTCCAAATGTTTATTTTCACATTCGTTGGTGATTTGTTCATTCATATATATGTGTAGATGCATCTGTGTGTGCTGTGCATACATGCACAGCTAAGAATTCGATTCTATGTGAAATCAGTACAATTACTTAGAGGATGAAAAATCCTCTGTGTGTTTGGTCTATTTAAGAACACATAATCATACGGACTATATTTTGCACTAATTTTGTAAATTCTTTGGCAAATTTTTCTATTAATTCTTCTAATGGCAATTCAAAAGTATTATATCACATCATAAAAATTAAAAGGATGGACTTCAGAACAAAGACAACTTTGTGTTGGAATCCTATTTATCTCTCTTACTAGCTACTTATTCATTCAGCTTTTTTCCTCCTATAAAATGATGATAATGGAATAACATCACAAAGTTGTTATAAAAACCAGATAAGATATAGAGCCTGGTTTATAATAAGCACTCAATAAACAGATTTTATAATTATGAAGTTATTAATAAAATATTATTTGCACTAAACTACCCTAAAATCAGTCCAGTGCTTCGTAAGAATACTACATTTTTTGTTCCCAAACTCACCTTATTTGCTATTTGGAGCAAAATACCTTTTGGCTATTCTAGAAATTAAATCCACTGTCCAAATTATAGAAGTGATAATATCATCAATGATCATATTTAAAAAGAAGATGTTAAAAGATTCCAAAGCACTTAACGTATCAGTTATTTATATTTTGTTATACTAAGAATATTTTTTTTTTTTTGAGACAAAGTCTTGCTCTGTCACCCGGGCTGGAGTGCAGTGACATGCTCATAGTTCACTGCAACCTCCAACTCCTGAGCTCACGTGACCCTCCTGCCTCAGTCTCTTAAGTAGCTGAAGAATAATTTCTTAACTAACATCATGGACATGTTTACTTTTTGTCTCACGTTACTTGTGGCACAATGCTATTAGTTGCTCAATAAACACATGGTAAATGAGATTATATAAAAATGGTTAAATTTAAATGTATTTTAAACGTGCCAGATGGCATATAAAGAAGAGTAAAAGATCTCCATCATCCAATTAGCACATGAACAACACTGACTTCCACCGTAAAATCCACAAGGTCAATGTACATTTGTCTCTTTGTAATGCAGCGTAGATTTCAAGATAAACAGAGGAAGTTTGTTAGCATGTTCAAATATGTGTTTTTAACTTTACATTAGCTGAGAGTTTAGATTATTCTGGAAAACTGTCACAGGTTTACACATCCAGAGCAAAAGAGAAATTAGACATTAATAAAAGAAGAAGCTGATATTGCACAGGCAGGAATTCTTAGAAGAAAATGTAAAATATAGCTCTTACTGTGTTTTTCAGGAAGTTCAAGTCCACTTGCACTGAAGCTGTGAGCCTATGTCACGGAAGGATGCACAGAAAGAACAAGCAAAAACCAGGGAAGATGAAAAATGACATTGAGTTGATTTCTTCTTAAGTAGCTTACATCATTGTCTGTCTTGTAAATAGTCACAATGACATGCAAAATGAAGAAATGAATGTGTTTTTTTTATTTTGAGGATATTGTCAAGGAATAAGATGCTGTTCCCTGAAACTAAATGCTTTTCAAACTGAAACTTGTCATTCAAGTGCCAAATTTTATTATTCCCTAGCTGTTCTGATGGAAGTTTTACCAACTTAATTCAGCACTTCTCTAGACAGTGTTTATTGAATATAAATTACTCTTTTATTAATGATTTGACAATGTTACTATGAGCATCAACTTATATCATTTTTTATATTAAATCATCCTTCCTCCTCTTTGGTATTTAGCTCTTTTTTCTTGGTTTTCTTTATGGAAATGATTTCTCTGGAAATCCTTTTCTATTTTATTTTTCTATTTCTTATCTGCTCTTTATTGAAAAAAAAAGTAACTGAGACTCTTAGGTAAAAGTAGCTTTGCATTAAATGAAAGTTTTGATAAATTTCCCATAGAATAAAATAAACAGTTTAATCACATGAGATTTTGTGCGATTTATTGAGATGTGGAAGACTGAGAGGACATATTTGGAGAGGAAAATAACTAATTAATTGGTTTTGGACACTTTGTTCTTTCAGTATCCAAGTAGAAATACTGATTAGGATGATGAGTAAATCAATCTTGAACTTCAGGGTTGAGATCTAGGCTGGAGATACAAGTGTGTGAGTCTCTAGAATATTATGGGCAATGAAGCTATAGGACTAGGTGAAATTGTCAGGGAGTGATGGTAAATATATGGGGAAAAAGCAGATCACTGAAGCTTGGTGCACTCCAACATTGAACAATCAGAAAGAAGAATGGGATCCACATATGAACTTGAAAGTGACCATTGAGATAGGCAAACAGTCAAGAGAATGGGGAGGATTTTTTTTCCCTAAGATGAGAGATTCCAGGATGTTTGTATATTGAAGGAAATGCCTTAATAGAGGGGAAATATTGACCACAATACAGAAAAGAGAGGAGATTCTTTCATATAGGAAGTGAAGAAAGGAAGATGTCAAGGATGACTTCTCAGTTTCTGGCTTATGTACCTTAACGAATAGTGAAAACCTTTACCAAACCAGGAAATGCTGGAAGACTACAAGTTTATAAGAAAGATCATTAGTTGATTTTGTAATACGTCAAATTGGAGGAGTTTTCGAGTCATCCAAAGAACACTAGTAGACGGTGTGGATCTTAGAAGAGAGATTCAATCTAAAGAAATCAACACTATGTCAGTTGGACGTGGTGATAATTTAAACCAATGGTGATGACAAGATCTCTGAGGTTATTTGAAATTGGGAAATCTCTTATATCCATGAATTTATCACCCCTAATTTGATAGGGAACAAAAGAGCCACATTTTAAGGACCTGCCTTTTGTGCTCTGTACAAGGTATTCCTAATGTTTTGTGAATGTTTTTAAATACCATGAGTTGGAAATGTTAACCTCATTTTATACATGAAGAAACTGAAGCTCAGGGAAATTTGTCTAAGGACATAAAATGTTCAAAGTGGTAGAGAAGGAATTGAACCCAGGTTTATCTCAACCCACTGCCTATTCTATCCTTTGTCTATGTGAGTTGTGGCTTTTATGATCATCTGCCCTGAACATTATAGTTACTGATTAACTGGTTTCCTGATCTCCCAGTAGTTTCTCCTCCATTCCTATAATTCCCAAGCTTCCCTGTGGATAAGAATCACTTCCAGAGCATTGCCCTTTCTAGATAAACCAAAAGCTTATCTCATCTGCATATTTCATAAGCATCCCCAAGTGATTATGATGCAGGTGGTCTATGGATAACACTGTAAAAGGCTTGCTCTACTATAGTCTTTGTGTGGTGGCCACATTAATCCTCCAAAAGGAAAACTGACTTATGTTGCTTCCTCAATTAATAATTGGTAAGTACTCAGGGGTCTCCTATGATGTGTTCTAGGCCCACTTTCAAGCCAAACTCTCTAATCCAGACTGACTATTTTTGTCTGTCCTCCTACATAATAACTTTCCCAGTCACATAAATTTGAAGCTGCCCTTCCACACTTTTATATACTTTCCTCCAAATTCCTTACCCCCAATAGATAGGGTCTCATTCATTTATTTACTGAATGAAATTCTATTTACTTACCTTCAGTAAATGAATGAAACCCTTCCTATTTTTGAAGGCAGAATTTTAAAAAAAATCTATGTTTACTCTAGTTGGGGAAGGACTTTTTCTCATTACCTAGTGATATCTACTATATTATTAATATTTATTATATCTTGAGTCACACTTATGTGAGTGTACATTTCTTATCACCCAACGTGGTACTACCCTCAAGTTTCTCTGAATTTTCTGCAGCAGTTTCCTTAGCCTAAGTAGATATCAATGAGGGTCAATAGGTGCTTGCTAAATTAATAAATACTGTGGCAAGTAAGCCACATTAAGACCTGTTTGACTAGCAGTTGCAGAAGCAAATTGAACAGTGAAAAGGAGCAAAAGAAACACGTCATCTATTACCCAGTGTCTTATACAGCACTCAACCACATAGATACAAACGCATTGGGAAAAATGACTGTCTGCTGTAAACTATAATCAAAGTCATAACAAATGGTTGTATACATTTTCTCCCAAACTTTATTGTTGCATGTAAGCAATTAAGTAAAACTGTAATATTAGAGATGATATCAGCCAGATTTTTCTTGAAAAATCAAGCCACATTGAAGATCAAGATATTGAAACAGAATCAAAAAGAGATGTGGGTATAGGAAAGACGAAACCAATAACTGAAAGCAAGTAGTTACAATCAAAATGGAAACACAGAGCTTAGCAAATTAGTTTTGCAGAGAGTTTAAGTTTTCCTATTTCCTTGGTAACTGAAGAAGGTCGCAATGTTAACTGCTTAGACATCTGCATCCTCAGAATAATCTCCACCTTTAGAAACTAGAATAAATACTACAATGCTACTAATGGGACAGAACATACTATTCCTTAACGATACTAAATGGAAGTAATGAAATAAAGCTTTTAATAGGTGAATTCTTTTGAATTTAATTCCTGAGAGGGATTAATTATTTTTATTTCCATTTTTTCTTTAGAGAAAAGTGAAAGTCCTTGTTAATGGCAAGAGTTTCTTGAGGTTGCTACATTGTGGGCATTTTGGGCCTTCAAACTAATCATTACAAAGTATCCCTACACTTTTAGAAGATCTTTATTCTTCTTCTTCTGAGGTTGAAATTCACACTAGATTAAGAATAAATTGTGCTCATAGCCTGTAGAACATTGTCATGAATACCAAGAAACAGATAATGGCAAGACAAATTTCAAATAACAGAATACTACTATATCCCACACTGAATGATTTCAAACCGACAAAGTACAAAAGTCAACTATGTAAAGTCAAAACTAAAAATCCAAAGGATTTGGTATATAATTCAACATTGAATAACTCGAGACATTCCAATCCCTTTCTCTATGCTTTTTGTGATACTGCAAAAGAGAGACTTTTATGTTTTAGTAGTCACAGCACTCAGTCTGCCATCTTGCTAGTATGTACCTGATCTGATTTCAAAGTTCAGAGTTTTGCTGTTTTTTTTTTAATCCCCAAATGTTAAGCTAATGTCAGAATTATTCATACTTTGTTGGGCACATGGGTACAGGAAACCACATATAAGAATTGCCCAATTATTTAATGAATTTCATTTTGGGTCGCTATATGTGACCTAAGACAAAATTTATCTTAAAGTTAGAAAAGGTAGGGATTAATGAAAAAAGTTTTCCTCTTTAACAGCGTAATCCCATAGCTATCCTCTAAAGAACAACTCAATTTCCTTTCCTCTCGTTTTCTCTCCTTTCTCTCACTCAGAAATGGAGAAACGGGGTACAAGGTATAAGATGGGTAATTGCAAGTGATTCAATAGGCCATAGACCCTTGGAGGACCGATGTTAACAAAACAAAGTTATTATTAATAATACTTGCGAGGTACCTTGGGTGAAAATTTATTTTCCCACTGACACATACTGAAAGTATATATCTAGCATGTCATCATCTGTGATACCTTTGGCATCTAAAAGAAGTCCTCATCCTCTGGGAGACCAGCCTTGGAAAAGATTTAAAAACTTGTGGCAAATTTAGACACTGAGATTTATATTCATACAGTCTCTCAACTTGGTTTCATCTTTTGCTTTCTCCTAAATAAATCCCACACAGAAAATTGTTTTTTAAAAAAATCACAATGAATAATTCAGGAACTACACATACCAAAGGATATTTTAAAATAACTGAGGTCAACAGGCATGGGATTTATATTCATTTCCTAAGGCTGCTGCTGTAACAAATTGCTACAAACTTGGTGGCTTAAAACAACCAAAATTTATTCCCTCGCAGCTCTGGAGACCAGAGGTCTGAAATGAAGGCATCAGCACTCGCTCTGGAGGCTCTAGGGGAGGATCCTTTCTTGCTGCCTCTTGCTTCTTGCCGCCTCTTGCTTCTTGCTGCTATCTGCATCCCTTGGCTTGTGTCCACAATGCTCTCTGCTCCATCTTTACGTCAACTTTGTGTCTGTCTACTCCTCTAAGTGCTTCTCATAAGGACAGTAGTTTTTGGATTTAGTGTACAAGGAGATAAACCAAGATGATCTCCTTATCTCAAGATACTTAATCTGCAAAGACACCTTTCCAATAAAGGTAACATTTACTGGTTCCCGGAATTAAAACATAAACCTGTCTTTTTGGAGGTCACTGTTCAACCCACTGCAGAGTATGTATTTCAATTAAAAAAAAAAAAATTTCTTAATAAAGAGTATAGGCTTAAATATAAATAAATTATCAGCTATTATGTAATACTTTCTTCAAATGAGAGAATAAGATTACTAATACAATTATTATTTATTATTAGAATTATGCTGGCATCATATTATAACACTGCTTGCAATACCAAGGAATGTTGTATAATTTATGTTCCTACCCAAAAGGAAGTATTACTGAATTAACAGAACATTTTCCTTGAAAGAATTGCCAGGCATGGATCCTGTGAACTCCAGCTAAATGAAGCTTAATAATAATAATAATAAATTTAACATGCGAGGCATCATACTAAGTGTTTCATGTATTTTCTTGTTTAATCCTCACAACCTGTAAAACTGTAACAGACATCTATGGGGGCCGATTCTTTTTTGCTGTAACTTTTCTTTTGTTCTTTTTAGCATAACCCCATTTCTTTTTTTTCTGGTTTCTGCTATTTTACAAAGACTTTATTAAGTCACTTATAATAATCCCAACTCCCTTGCTAGTGAGTGGATCAGCAATAGGCATGGAACACAAATGCTTAGTGAGGGATTTTGATGAGGGGATTTCTGGAAAAAGTTTTCCGCACACATTGTATTAGTTTGTTGGGGCTGCCATAACAAATGACCACAGACTTGGTGGGTCAAACAACAGAAATTTATTTTCTCACAGTTGCAGAGGCTAGAAGTCCAAGATCAAGGTGTTGGCAGGGTTGATTTCTTCTGGGGTCCCTCTTCCTGGCTTATAAATGACCATCTTCTCATTCCCATGTCTTCATGTGGTCTTTCTTCTGTGTATGTGTGTCTTAATCTCTTCTTATAAGGATACCAATCATATTGGAATAAATCCCACTCCAGTGGCCATATTTAACCATAATTACCTCTGTAAAGACCATATCTTCAAATTAGGTCACATTGTGAGGTGCTGGGGGTTAGTACTTCAACATACGAATTTAGAGGGGACACAATTCAGCCCATAACACACATAAAAAGAGAAACGCAGAAAAAAAGAAAAATCTTATCCACTTCATTGCTTAAGCGTTGTCATCTCTGGGTGTAATATCTGATGGGATGTAACCCTACAGACGGCAGAACATGGACGGAGAGAATCCGGGACCCTTCTGATATCATTAAACTAGGGTATCTTTGACTTAGGATTTCCTGCTATGAGAGATAATTGCTGTTTTTATTTTTAAACAGCTGAGGTAGCTTTTTATTCTTTTGCTGCAGTATCTAATTGATATAAGTAAACAATGGCATTTCCGTTGCCGTTTTACAAATACAGAAAACTAGGCTCAAAGAAAGCTGCACAGCCTATCGGATGGAAAGGGCAAGTTCTGACCCAGCGATCTCACTCCTGCATCACTGGCCATAAATAATAGGTCTGTGGCATCATAACATTCTCTCTGATACATAATCTTTCATTTCAGTTTTATAAAAGCCTCTCATGAAAAATTTAAAGAGGTAAATATTAGGATGTTATCATCTAGATATTCTAGAGAATTGGAAGCAAAGAACTGTCTAAAGAAATATGAAGCAGGCCATGAAGATGTTTGGGGGAATACTAAGATAAGGTTAAAAGATAAGAAAGATGTCCTCAGTACAAATACAAAAAACTCACTAAACCGGTTAAAATGGCATCATCCTGTTAACAGCCTAACACACACAAATTCTGTCTCTCTAAACAATCTCTGTAGATAGTCCTTAATTCTCTAGTAGCAAGGATTGCAAATACACCACTAGCTATGGGTTTCACTGTTCAAATAATTTTAATTACATGACTTTCTATTACTCTACATTTTTCTTACTTCAAGTTCAGCCTATCTCTTTTAATTCTTATCTTATGAGAAATTAGAGCTTATGTTTTCTCAAAACCTTCCATTACATACTTGTATCACATGTTTACCTTTCTGGGATAAGCTCCTTGATTCTTCATGTTCACAGAAATTTCACTGTCCCATCATAAATTATCTTTTTTTTCTTTATAAAAATTGTTTTTAATCTCCTATCCATCTTTCTTCTTCTGACATAGAATAATAGGAAAAAAAACATGGAAAGACTATTGTGTTTCAAAGAGCACATTCCTAATAATTTGGGATGCTGTTTTGTTTCTTTCTCTCTCTCTCTCTTTCTTTGTTTTGTTTTTTTTTTTTTTTTTGGTGTTTTTTTTTTGTATACAAATCTTTCAGGTTAATTCTTCAGTTTGCCGCAGAACTTCAACAGTGTGAAGTCAATGTTGTCCCAGATTTCCAACCAGCATCGAGAAGAACAGCACTTCACCTCTCTGTGATGGATGAATAAGCCCAGCATTTGCTGGGTTGTGTACTATGTTTAAGCAACGTTTTAAAGGAACCAGCTCTAGTGGAGAGACTCTGAGCTCCACATGACTCACTCAAGTCACATTCTCTCTGCCTTACTTTTTAGAAATGTATGTTTTGTTCTATTTTCTAGTTAACTTCAATCCTATTTTATTTTTGTCAGGGGGTACATTTTTCCCCAGTGATTTTTACTTTGCTACTAATATGGTATTAATACTGTCACAGATGGCCTCGGTGGCCCCAGTTAATAACCTCCCTGTATCTACATCCTCTGCAATGTGACGTTGCCTCTCCTCCCATCAGTGGGGTCTATTCTCCCAGTCTTTTGAATGGAGCTGGCTTTGTAACTTGCTTTGGTCAATAGCATGTGGTGAAGGTAGCAGTGGGCCTAGGCCTCAAAAGGCCTTATGCACTTTTACTCTCTCAGAACCCATCTTTGCTATGATAATAAGGCCTACCTAGCCTGCTGGAAGATAAGAGACCACATGGAAAAGAGATTAACCATCTCAGCTGAAGACATCTTCAACCAGCTCCTTGCTAACTCGCCAACCCACTGCAGATGCATGACTGCAAGGTCAGCTGACTTGGCCCAGATCAGCAGAACCACCTATCCAGTCCTAACTTCATGGACAAAACTCCATATTCATTGTTGTAGGCCACTGCAGTCTTCTGATTGTTTATTATGCAGCATTATTATAGCATAAATAACTGATACAAGCCTATTTCTAAATAATAATTCTTAGATTTTCCATTATGCAATCTATATAATTTTTTTAAGATAAACTGTCTTGTTTTCTGATCACGACTGCTTGACATTCTATCTTGCTTTTTATTAGAAGTTATGACATTCTTTACAGTCCTTAGAGAGGAGAGGGACTGGATATTTTGACTTGCGTAGGAATACACCTAGCTGCCAATCATGCTTAAGTGTGTGTCTAAGCGAGACTATTTAATGGATAATTGCCAGGTTTCATAGATGTACCTCATTTGCTATATCCACTCTGCTTCCCTAGTCTCTTTATTAGCTTTATCAGGCTCCATTCTGTCACAGACCTGATCCACGAAACCATTGCAAATACTGTCTACCCTTTGACCTCACTTGATTAGTAGGTCAGGCTGTCACCAAGCCAGGCTTTGATCTAGAGGGATGTTTCTTAGCTGGAGTAAGTAATGAGAATAATCACTATTCCAGCAACAGCATCAACCGGTAGACAAACAAGATTCATCTGCTGATTTGAAGTGAGAGCAAATATTTCCTCTCAATTTTGTTTTACTTATTTTTTAATTTTTGTTTTTATTTAAGCATATTACAGGGGTACAAACATTTAGGTTACATATATTGCCTTTGCCCCACCCAAGTCAGAGCTTCGAGCATGTCCATCCCCCAGACGGTATACACCACGCCCATTAAGTATGTATATACTCATCCCCTCCTCCGCCCTCCCATCTGCCTGATGCCCGATGAATGTTATACAGTAATAACATTCAATTTTGTTTTTCAAATAAATGAATAAACAGAAAAGCAAAAGAAAACTAGAATTATAGAAAAACCTGTAATATCTAGGGTTTTCTTCTGTATGTGAAAGTCTTATTCATAAGTTAAAATAAATAATCATCTCTACTTTTGACATTTTTCATGGAGGCCAAAAAATCCAAGATGTTGGATTGTCCTCCTTTGGTGACTAGAGAGGAATGATTAAAAACAAAAACAAAAATAAACCAAAGCAAACCTCTGGCATTTAAGATGGATGCAGGTTAATTGCCTCTGATATTTCCATAAAAAAGTTAAGTTTATTTGGTTGAGGTATGCGGGTAATTTAGACAACAGAAAGATTAGCTGGGGGTAGGGGTGTGAAGGAAATTCAGAGAGTCTTCATTTCTGGCAGTTTGGTGAAGTATATCTGACTCAGCATCAGAGTATGCCGGTAATAGATTCCTGGGAAATCAGAGTTAGTGGGGAAGAGAATGAAAAGTGTATAGACAGAAGACAGGACCCAAAAGAAAACAGCTAGGGGCAGGAAGGATGGTGGGTTAAAGTGGGAAAATAAGAATGAGGACAAAGAGAGGGAGTTTCCAAGAGATTGATAAATGCAAGGACAAGACAAGGGTAAAGATAAGGAAGACAGGAGCATGTAATCCACAGACCATCGACAATTAAGAATGTCCAAAGCCATGAGCAATAGGTACAAGAATGCCACTGAGTTTATGAAGCACCTGTAATAGACTCAGTCATCTTCACCCCATTTTCTGAAAGTAGGAAACAAAACAAAATTAATAAACTACTGAAAATTAGATTTTCCTAACAAATAGTTGAGTGCTTACTACACAAGTTTCAAGAAAGCAGGACTGAATTCCATCACCACAGCAGATGTCTTTTGCTGTTTCATTGTCCGCTCTGCCATCTGCTAAAGATGAAACATGCTTCAGCTAGCTCCCTCTCCCTTTGTTTTGGCCTTAAAAACTGGGCCATGAGTTAGTTGCATGAATAGAAACCATTTCTCAATTCCAGGAGGCTTTGTGAATTACAGACTGTGAAGTACGTGACATATTATTTGTATATAGAGTTAATCAAAGTTATAAAATCTAAGGAATAAATTCAAGATTTGATATTTTATTTGAAAGGTATATAGTGATAGTCCTATGGCATAATCTCTCTCCTTTTCCATTAGAAGTAATATCTTAAGTATTAAACATATAAGTTTAAGGAACTTTATAATAAAACTGTGCAAAAAAGGCCCTCATATTTCATGCCTGTGAAATCATGCTTAGATTCAGCACAAAACAAAACCATAATTTTTTGAGAAAATTTATAATGGATTTTCTTATATTCAACTTGTAGTTTTTTTCTTACTGACATTGTACATAACTATACAACTTAAGAATTTCTGTTAGTATTGATTTTGTAAAAATTATCTGGTTATATTACTAATCTCATAAAAAAATTTTATTCATAGCATTTCTCGATAATTAAAATATATCATTGTCTCTTTTAATAAGATCTCATCTGTGATTATGGGAGTTAAAACAAAATCTTTAAGCTTTTAACAGTGTCCTGGCTTGTTTAGAGCCCTTTCGTGTCTTACAAAGAATTTAGCTTCTAGATACTAAGGAGAAAACTAAAATATTACTCCAGTGTTCTGTTCCTTACTTGGTTCAGACAATCCACTACTGAATAGACACGTATTCCTTCTGGAATGAACAATAAATCATCCCATCTACAATAACGAGATGTTGTGTTAGAATCCTATTTTGTTTGAAAATTTACTTGAGAATATACCATAGAATTTATAAGTGATTGACTACAAAATATTATCTGTACAATGATTTCTTTCTCCCTTTGTAGCTAGAATCTAAGCACTTGAAAATTAAAAACATTGAAGCACAGCAGTCAAATAAAATAATTCCAGGCAATTTAGGTTTCTGTGGGGTCCTCCGCAAAGCCAAAAATCTTTCATCAACGTAGTGGTACAAGTACAGACATGTTTTGTTTAATACCTTTGTGGTTAATAGTATTCCTTAATAGAAGTCTCCAAAATTATTTCTCCAGAATTTAGTAATCTAAATAGAAGAGGTGAAAACTGGGTTGCAAGTTGACCACTACATCATCTGTTTCTCTATTGTTACACAAATATTTCTTGACTTCATTTATTTGATAGAATGTACAAATGAATTTTTGTCAGATGTAGGTTGAATTCAGTGGATATATTAAACACGGTAAATATACGTATTGGAATGTATGATTGCATTCAGAATGGGAGAAGACTGGATATTTTTCTAAACTCAGAAAAAAAGCTGATACTGAAAGTAAAATACGTATCTGAATTAATTCAAATGGATTAAAATTACATCATAAATGGCACACATTATATTTCAATCTGCCTGTTTAGAAAAAGAAAGAAAGGCCAAAATGACTGTCAATTTTCAAATCAAAAACTAGTATTTGGAATTTCCTAGAGAATGATATGCTTTTCTAAATGCCTTAATAGTCCTTGTTTGTGTAACCCAAAGCTAAGAGTAAATCTAAACTGACTCCACTCAGACTTACGATTGATTAAAAAGTCTGATTGTATGACCGTTTGCTTATTGGGATACGTTAGCAGAAAAACACACAAACTCTGTAAAATAAATAAGTTTATTGGGGGTTGAATACATGTGGCCATGGGTCCAGGTCTGGGGAGCCACACCAAAGAAACCTGGAGTAAGTGATCCCAAGGCAGCTGGCTTATAGTTTGTTTTAAACATTTTAGGGAAACAGGAATTGCAGGTAAAATCATAGACCAATACATGTGCGAACTAAAATAAAATTTTAAGGCTCACCCCCTACCAGCTGACTGAATGGACCCCCTCTTGGCCAAAAGAACATCCTAAAACTAAATTGCCTGCCAGGAGGGGGGAAGTCAGACATGCCTAATCATGCTCCCCTCCCTTCTTGGGGACATTCTTTGTAACCCATTAACAGGCCTAAGGGTATGGAAGATAAACCTGCAGATCCTCAATTTACACAACAAATGTATGTCTGGTGGCTTGTCTCTGATAAACAGCTCCTTATGTTAAAACATTCCTAGCCTTTAGACAAAGCTTCATGTCTTTAACCAATTACAAGTCAAAGAATCTTTAAACTCACCTATGACATGTAAACCCCTGCTTCAAGATGGCCCACCTTTCCAGGCCAAACCAATGTATACCTCCCACATGTTGATTTATGACTTTACCTGTAGCCCCATCTCCCTGAAATGTATAAAACCGAACTGTAACCCAGCCACACTCGAGTCCACTTGCTCAAGACTTCTTGAGCGTGGCTCCTGGTCATGGTCCTCAAACTTGGCTCAGAATAAACTTCTTTAAAATTATTTTACCCAGTTTGACTTTTTTTTTCTGTTGACACATGAAAGGTATACATTGCTTTGGCCCAAAAAGGCAGGGCATCTTGAAGGGGGATCTTGCGGTTATAGGCGGGTTCAAAGATTCTTTGATTTGTAATTGATTACAGAAATAAAGCTTTGTCTAGAGGCTTGTAACATTTTGATTGAGATAAGGAAGTTTGTTAATCAGAGAGGAACCACAATATACAGACTCAAGAGATCTGTGAAGCAAATTGATTGCCTGCAGGTGTGATTTAGCATTTGCCTTGCATGGCCTTAGGTCCTGTTAAAAATATAGTATATTATTGTCACAAAAAGCGTATTTTGTCAGTCTTAGGTTCTCTGGTTTAACATTAATGCTGGTCAGTATTTGTATCTAAAAGAAAGGGGATGTAATGATTCCCCTTCCCCAATTCCCCTTCTCTTCATGGCAAGGAACTCACTTTTAAGGTTTTTGTGGGTTTCCCTGGCCAAGAAGGTGTCTGTACAGTCAGTAGGGGGCTTAGGATTTTATTTTTCGTTTACAGATAGATGGATGATAGATACATGATAGATAGGTGGGTAGATAGACAAAAAGAATAGATCATATTAAAGTAAAACCTGGTAAACACCACAAACTCGGTCTCTATAAACCAGTAAATTATACAATATAAGCCTTCAAAATAGAAATTTAGACTTATCTGACCTACTTATGAGCACAATTTTTCTAGAACACTCAACTTAATTGCTCAATCTTGATACTTCTTATCATCTTGTAACTACTGGACTGGAATGTGAGTTAACTTCTGTTGTTCAATTTGGAATAATTAATCCAAGACCTTAAGCTCATCCCCCTCAACCCTCTAAACACTTGTGGTATGCAAAATTGTCGTGACCAAAGATTAGGACCATGGACTCCTTGCTCTTATTCTCTCTTAGCCTGTAGGAGCAAGGAAATGCCCACTCACTTTGTCACTGAGAATTTTGCTAGCTCATTCCCCTAGCAGAGCAGTCATTGGTCACTTTAAAAAAGTCAGGATAGACACTAGATCCAATTTTGCTAGGAGGGGAGAAGAGATGAGGAGGGAGTTGCTATGCCCTAAAGAGAACAGACCCTTAGGCTTTACTTCTTGCCTCCTGAGTCCACCAGAGAATCAACAACTTTACCACAAACCCAGTGAGAGGAGGCCCAGCCGTTCTCCTCCTTCTCCTTATAGAGTATCTCTTCTATATGGTTTACAAAATATTTCTTGCACGTCTGTGCAGACTGGGACATTCCTCCCAGGCTCCCAGCTACCAGTGTGGTAGGATACACTGGTAATGTCTAATCACAGTTTATATCCTCATTCACAAAAAACCACTATGTTATTCTTGCGTAAGTTTTCCACAAAAGCTGAATTGTATCTTTATTTCTACTTGGTTAAACTCATTCACCTGCATCTAAACTGTCATATTTTATGTATTTCAAGTTATATTTGATTACATTTTGGAATAACATCTCTGTAACTTGGAATAGTTGTTGGAAATATGAAGCAGAGTTTGGTACTTAATCCCGAAAACATCCCACCTTTTCTGCAGGTTCTCAATCTAAAAGGAAAATCCCAATTAATTTTCAATATCAACAACTTTTTCTGCAGGTTAGAACTGCCTCTAAAGAAATTATAAAAGCTTAATTAATATGTGAGACACAGAAAGACAAATACTACATGATCTCTTTTACATGGAATATAAAAAATAGAACTCATAGAAACAGAGACTAAGATGGTGATTACTAGAGGGTGGGACCTGGAAGAGTCGAAGAGATGTCGGTCAAAGGACACAAAATGTCAGTTAGACAGGAGAAATAAGTTCAAGAGATCTATTGTACATATGGTGATTATAGTTAATAGCAGCCTATTATATACTTAAAACTTTCCTAAGACAGTAGATGTTAGGTGTTTTTACAACAAAAAATGTGTATATGAGATAATGCATATGTTACATAGCTTGATTTAGCCAGCTCACAGTATATTCATATATCAAAACATGTTGTTCACCATAAATCTATATAATTTTTACTCATTAATTAGAAAAACAAATTTTAAAAGTTACTTATTCAGAGATAAATCCTTTTTTTAAGACCAACTGGCCAGGTACAGTGGCTTACACCTGTAATCTCAGGGACATTGAAGATTGATATGGGAAGATCACTTGAGGCCAGGAATTTGAGACCAGCAAGACCCTCTCTCTAAAAAAATAAGAAAAATTAGCCAATTATGGTTACCTGTACCTCCTATAGTCCCAGCTACTCAGGAGGATCGCTTGAGCCCAGGAGTTCAAGGCTGCAGTGAGCTATGATTGTACCTCTGTATCCCAACCTGAGTGACAGAGTGAGATCCTATCTCAAAAATAAAAAAAAAGAAAGAAGAAGAGTGTGTTGGAAGATGACAATGCCACCTTTTAGAAGCAATTTAAATCTTAGTGGAAAACAAAAGTTATTTTTTCAGATATATCTTGTAGCACATCATGTTTGCATATACTTTAGATAGCATAATTGTTCAGCCTGTAACAGTAAATAGAAAAAGGATGAAATTGGGGTATAAAAATACACAAAAAAGCTCAGGCTTATCGGAAGGTGGACTCAGGCACTGAGGGCTGGGATATTATTTTTTATGAATACAAAAATTTTGGACCAAAAAAATTTCATTTTTCTTTCTTAAATATCAGGAGAAAAGTAGTATCTGTTTTATGTTATTTTCTCTCAAAATGTGTTTCTTACATTCTGTAATAGCTTTGGTATGAGAGTCATCTTACATAAATTAAAATAAATTTAAATTAAATGTTTCCAAAAAAGCAGGAACATAGAAAAAAAAAAGGGACTCATTTCTTGGATTGAATCCTGGTTTATTTTGCAGTTATCATTTTTCCAGGAAAATTATTAGTAAGATAGCTAATTTGGAAAATAGTGATAAGCAAATGAGATCAATAAATCAAGTACATATCAAGATTCCACTGTGTACTAGACTCTATGTGGATATAGTACACTGGAGAGGTGGAAATATGAAATATTAAAAAAGAGCAACTATCCCCAAGTAACTATTACAGTTTAATTCAGGAGGAAAGAAATAAGCATGAAAAAAGTGATGCATAATGTAAGATAAAGGGAAAAGGAATTCCAAGGATGTTACCAAAGACAGATTCTGCTTTTATGATTTTCAACATAGGAAAATTCATTTT
Organism: Lepilemur ruficaudatus; assembly: GCA_963574885.1. Taxonomy (NCBI): domain Eukaryota; kingdom Metazoa; phylum Chordata; class Mammalia; order Primates; family Lepilemuridae; genus Lepilemur; species Lepilemur ruficaudatus. The sequence continues at coordinate 42,792 of CAUYRT010027374.1, read as the reverse complement.
TAGGTTTTCCTATTTAGATGACTGTATTAACTTCCTACTGTTGGTGTACAAATCACCTCAAACTTAGTGGCTTAAAACAACACATATTTATTGTCTTGTAGTTCTAGAGGTCAGAGGTCCAAAATGGGTTTCACTGAACTAAAAACAAGGTGTCAGCAGGTCTGATTTCTTTCGAAGGCTCAAAGGGAAAATTTGTTCCCTTCATTTTTCAACTTCAGTTACCTGTATTCCTTAAACTGTCCATCTTGACCCTCATTTCATGAAGAGCTTCCACCTCCAAAACTAGAAGTGTAGCATCTTTTAGTCTCTCTGGAACTCTGGTCTTCCTGCCTCTCTCTTATAACAATCCTTGTGAGCTGATTGCATTGAGCTCACTTGAAAAATCCAATATAATCTTCCCATCTCAAGATTTTCAATGTAATCATATCTGAAAATAACCTTTTGTCATGTAAGGTAACGTATTCACTGGTGTTGGGATTAGTACATAGACATCTTTGTGGGGAGAGAGAGATATTATTTTCCTACCACAATTGTGGGCCCCAAACTGAAGCATTTTGCTTTAGTTAAAGAAATATTCTACAAAAATATTTCCAAACTACACATCCAACAGGAGACTATTACTCAGAATTTACAAGGAACTCAAGCAACTCAACAAAAATGACAAATAGACAAATGATCCCACTAAAAAATGGGCAAAAGACATGTACAGACATTTTTTAAAAGAAGACATACAAATGCAAGCATATGAAAAAATGCTCAACATCACTAATCATCAGAGAAATGCAAATTAAAACCACAATGAGATATCATCTTCCACCAGTCAGAATGGCTTTTATTAAAAAGTCAAAAAATAACAGATGTTGGTGAGGATACAGAGAAAAGAAAATGCTTGTACACTGTTGGTGGGAATGTAAATTAGTACAACCTCTATGGGAAACTGGATATTTCTCAAAGAACTAAAAATATATGTATTGATACCTTTTTTTTTTTTTTTGGCTGTAGCTCTTTTGTAAAATTTATTTTTTATTTCAAATTATTATGGAGATATAAATGTTTTTGGTTACAAGAATTTCTTTTGTAATGCTTAACTCAGGGTTATAAGTGTGCCTGTCACCCAGATAGTGTTAGTTGTACCCATTAGATAGGTTTTCACCCATCCCCTCTTCCCCCTCCCCCCTGATTGATTTCCCTTGAAACTTCCCATTATGGATATGTGTGCTCATTAGTTAGTTCCAATTTAATACTGAGTACCTGTTGTGTTGCTTTTTCATTCTTTAGATACTTCACTTAGGATAATGGTCTCCAGTTCCATCCATATTGTTGCAAAAGGCATTAAGTCATCCTTCCTCCTGGTTGAGTACTATTTCATGGTATACATATACCACATTGTGTTAATCCACTCATGAATTGATGGGCATTTGAGTTGATTCTACATCTTTTCAATTGTGAATTGTGTTGCAATTAACATTCATGTGCAGGTGTCTTATTGATAAAATGACTTCTTTTCCTTTGGGTAAATGCCCAGTAGTGGGATTGGTGAATCAAATGGTAGGTCTACTTTTAGTTCTTTGAGGAATCTCCATACTATTTTCCATACAGGTTGTTCTAATTTGTAGTCCCACAAACAGTGTGTAAGTGTTCCTTTCTCCCTGCATCTATGCCAGCATTTATTGTTTTGAGACTTTTTAATAACCGCCATTCTAGATCAACACCTAAGTGGACATATAGGAACAACATTTTTGGGGAGTGGGGCAGATGGGTGGGGGGAGGAGGGGATGGGTATGTACATACATAATGATTGTGATGCATACCATCTGGGGGATGGACAAGCTTGAAGCTCTGACTCCAGGGGAGAAGAGGGGGAAGGCAACACACATAACCTAAACATTTGTACCCCCATCATATGCTGAAATTTTTTAAAAAGGCCATTCTAACTGGGGAAGGTGATATCTCATTGTGGTTTTAATTTGCATTTCCCTGATAATTAGTGACACTGAGCAATTTTTCATATGTTAATTGGCCATTTGTCTATCTTCTTTTGAAAAGCTTCTGTTCATGTCTTTTGCCCAATTTTTAATGAGGTTGTTTGATTTTGCCCTGCTAATTTTCTTGAATTCTTTGTAAATTCTGGTTATTAGTCCTTTATCGGATGTATAGGTTGCAAATATTTTCTCCCATTCTGTAGGTTCTCTATTTGGTCTGTTGATTACTTTGTTGGCTATGCAGAAGCTTTTTTATTTAATAAAGTTCCATTTATTTTTGTTGTTGCTGTGATTGTCATAGAAATCTTCTTCATAAATTCTTTGCTTAGGCTGATATCTAGATGAATTTTTCCAACATTTTCTTCTAGAGTTCTTATCATTTCATGCCTTAAAGTCTTTTACCCATCTTGAATTAATTTTTGTGAATGATGAGAGATATGGATCCTGTTTCATTCTTCTGCATGTGGCTATCCAGTTGTCCCAGCACCATTCACAGAATAGAGCTTCCTTTTCCTACTGTATATTGTTGTCTGCTTTGTCAAAGATCAGTTGATTATATGTGGATGGTTTGATGTCTGGGTCTCTGTTTTGTTCCATTGTTCTGTGTCTCTATTTTTGTGCCAATACTATACTGTTTTGATTCCTATAGCCTTATAGCATAGTTTGAAGTCTGATAATGTGATGCCTCCAGATTTGTTCCTTTTGCTTAAGATTGCTTTGGCTATTCAGACTCTTTTTTGCTTCCAAATGAAGTGTAGAATTATTTTTTATAAATCTGTGAAATAATGATGTTGGTATTTTGATGGGGATTGCATTGAATCTGTAATCACTTTGGGAAGTATGGATATTTTAACAATGTTGATTCTATCAATCCATGAGCATGATATGTTTTTCCATTTGTTTGTATTATCAGTGATTTCCTTCCTCAGTGTTTCATAGTTCTGTTTGTAGAGATCTTTCACCTCCTTGGTTAAGTATATTCCCAGGTATTTTATTTTCTTTTTGGCTATTGTGAATGATATTGAGTCTTTCATTTGACTCTCAGCTTGACTGTTATTGATGTATAGAAATGCTACTGATTTGCATACCTTGATTTTGTAACCTGAGACTTTGCTGAATTTATTTATCAATTCCAGCAGTCTCTTTGTGGAATATTTGGAGTTTTCTAAATATTAGATAATATCCAGCAATCCCACTACTGGGTATCTACCCAAAGAAGTCCTTATATCAAAAAGATACTTGTACAATCACAATAGCAAAGATATGGGATCAACCTAAGTGTCCGTCAGCTGATGAGTAGATAAAGAAAATGTGATACTTATGTACCATGCAAACATAAAAGAGAATATAATCATGTCTTTTGCAGTATCATGGGCGACATTGTAGGAAGTTATCTTAAGTGAAACAACTCAGAAACAGAAAGTCAAACACCCATGTTCTCATTTTTAAGTGGGAGCTAAATAATTTGTACACATGGGCATAAGGTGTGGAATAATAACCACTGGAGACTGGAAGAGTGAGAGGGCGGAAGGGGGGTAAAGGATAAGAAATTACTTAATGGGTACAATATACATTATTTAGGTAATGATTACACTAAAAGCCCAGACTTCACCAGTATACAATATATTCATGTAACAAAAATGAAACTTCACTTATATCCCTTAAATTTATACAAATACAAAAAAAAAATAGTCTACCAATTTTGGAGCTATTGAGAATGTTGCCACTAAAATTAGTATTCCATTCTCTAGACAAAATGACTCAACTTCATGAAAAGCACTCACACAGATAATGTATTTTTATTTTAGAAATTTTATTGCAGTCTAAATGAAATTAAATTGGAAATGGTATTTATTCTGTGGCTCAGATGGGATCCAACAGGTGAGATAAAACAAACATAGGGGAATCCTGTACACACAAAAATAGACAGCCACAGCAAGCCTAGCTGGCTTGGTAATAAGACAATCTATACATAGATTGATTGTAAAATGAAAATCCACACAGAAGTAGTTCTTATGTGTACTTGACCTCTCAGGCAAAATAAAAGAATTAATATAAATCACCCAAGACATTTAAAAGTTGATTCAGTCAAAACTCCATGGATTTAGGAAATAATTTTTTGGTGTGGATGAGTGGAATCCCAAAGTACGTTCTCACCCCAGTGTCTAGAAATTGTGAATTTTATTTGAAGATGGATATCCATGGCACACCTCCAAACAGATGGAAACTACCCAGAAGAAATAAAACTAGAAATATCTGTTTCTCATATTTATTGCAATGGCCATCGACAGAACTTCTGCTCTCAACAAAACCCCTGATGATTTATTCCAAGTGTCTTCTTTAGACATGATAATGGTCTATAGAAACAATGAGTCAATGTAAGATCTGCATGCAAAAATAGCAATATCTTACTATAAACTTGGCTAAACCACTTGAGTAGAGGTAGGTCACTGTATTAGGTACCTATGCTGCATAAAAAAATTACCCCAAAACATAGTGGTTTAAATCAACAAACATTTATTATCTTGTAGTTTCTATGGGTTTCTATGGGTTTCTATGGAAGCACCTTAGCTAGATGGTCTCTCATGAGTCTACAATCAAGGTGTTGACTAGAGCTGTAGTCATGTCAAGGCTCAAGTGAGAAAGGATTTACTTTAAGCTCAGTTACATGGCTATTGGGAGAACTCAGGTTTGATTTGAGCTCTGTTTCCTGAGCTTCTCAACGTAGCTGTCCCATCACATGGATGCTGACTTTCTCCAAAGTGAACAATCCAAGAGACACCAGAAGCACATCCAATACAGATACCACAGTTTTTTTTTTTTGATAAACTAATCTCAGAGGCGACCACCCAACACTTCTGTTATACCCAACAGTTGACCCTTGAACAACATGCGTTTGAACTGTGTGGGTTCATTTACATGATTTTCTTCTGTTTTTGCCACCCCTTAAACAGTAAGACCAACTCCTCCTCTTTCTTCTCCTTCTCAGCCCATTCAATGTAAAGACAACAAGAATGAAGATCTTTATTATGATCCACTTGCCCCTAATGAATAGTAAATATGTTTTCTCTTCCTTATGATTTTAATAATATTTTCTTATCTCTACCTTACTTTATTGTGAGAATACAGTATATAATACATATAGCATACATAATATGTGGTTAATTGATTACGTGATTTGTAAGGCTTCTGGTCAACAGTAGGCAACTAGTAGTTAAATTTTGGGGAAGTCAAAAGTTATACCCAGATTTTCAACTCTGAGGGAGTTCAGCATCCCAAACCCTGCATTGTTCAAAGGTCAACTATTTTTTAGTAGTGAAGTAATATATTCCAGATCATATTCAATGAGTGGGGATTCAACAAAGCTACAAATACAAAGAGATGGGGAATATTAAAGATCATCTTACAGGCCACCTGCTATAGTCACCAGGAAAACCCTTCCTAAATTCATGTTCCTAAAGAATGATAGCGTTGTACTTTGGTATTTGACCATTTTAAAGCTAATTTTTAAAATACTAATACTGACGTCTATCGAAGGTAAACAAAGCCAGACACTAGTTAAAGTAGCAAACACAGATTTTTATCAGTAATATGCTATTTCCAAAGAGAAGAGGGTTCAGCATGACCTAAACTCAACTTCAATTTGTGCAGAGATGACTGAGCATTTTTAAGAAAGAATGAGAAAGTAGAGAGGGGCCTAACAGGAGATCAGTAGAGTCAGAAGTGAACAATTACAAAGGGTTGGTCAGGGTAATTGCTAATTAAGCCAGCTGTAATTATTAGCTGTTAATTGTCAAAGCTAGGAGTCTCTTCTTTCACAGAGACTAGAAGACAGGGGCCCTGTCCTTTCTGATAATTACATTTTAAAGGAATGGCTTTTAGCTCCTTGATAAAGACACTCCTGAGTTGTAGGAGATATATATATGTATACATCTTGGTCAAGCAAAGAATCTTTGTCATGCCCATATTATGAGACTTTAAACCTATTCATTTTTCACAGAGTCCCCAGTTACCAAGCACATTAATGTACAAGTTCAATAGTACCTAAGTCAGTACCGGTGAAGACAGATATTTTTTACACTACTCAGTTCTCCACTGGTGACTTGAATCTGTCAGCTAATCTATCAGCTTCTTCCTTGCTCCTGGGTTTGCTGGCCACAGGACTCTCCAACTTCTGGTCCCCCAAAAGTAGAATGAGTTCATCTGCCAACTTGGCCAGATGTGGGAGCCAGCTGGCTATGCCAAGTGTTCTCGGGACCGGGGAGAACCCAGAGCATAGTTTCTCCAAAGCCAGCCGGCCAGGCCCCAGCAAACCAGCCAGAAATCTCTGAAAATTTCCAGAGCTGGCCAGCTATGCTTGACATCTGTGTTCCAGAGCTGGGGACCCTCAAGCCTCATTCCAAACCCAAATCTTGCTCTCATTTTTCCATTTTCAGTTGTCTTCTGATATTTTTGCATGTTCGGGGCTGGCCAATTGCAATAGAAAGAAGCAGACTTTGTTATGTTCAACCTTTTCTAGCAGACATAGTTCTGTGCATTTTCCAAACCAGATCTTTATTAAAAACACTTCAGCGAGATTCTGGATTTCCCGGCACTCAGTTCCATACAAATGAATGGGACACATGTGGGAAAACATCAATTTATAAAACTGTTGAAGTACTATGTGATAGAATGAAATGTAGTGGCATCACCATTCTCATGTCTATTATTTTGATGTTGATTTTTCTTGTATTTTCTGTGATATGTTGTCTCACAACTATCACAAATAGCTAAGTACTTTCATTTTTTTTTTTTCTTTTAAGCTCTTCAAGTGATTATAGCAAGTAGTCTTTTTGGAAAAATCAAGTTTTTAGTTACTTCTTTTATAAACTTTGGGGCAAAATGGTTTTGCAATTTAACCACAATATCAAAATCAACACACTATGTCTTTTAAAAAATATATTTATTTGAGAAATAATAATCTATATTCAAGGTGTATGATATGATTTGATACACGTATATATTGCATAGTGATTACTATAGTCACTATCACAACCTATAGTCACTGTGTGTGTGTGAGAGAGAGAGAGAGAGAGAGAGAGAGAGAGAGAGAGAGAGAGAGAGATAAGGACACTTAAAATCTGGTATCCTAACAAATTTCAAGTAAATAATGCAGTATCATTAACTACAGTCACCAATTTGTACATTAGATCCTCAAAGCATGTTCATCTTAAAATTGAAAGTCTGTACCCTTTGACCAACATCTCTCCACTTCTCCCACACCCCAGCCCTTGCCAAACACCATTCTATTCTTGAAGCACACTGTCTTAAAGATCACTTAAGACTCGTTTCCAGGTATCTCTGAGCTTCAATTTACTCACCTTGGAATTCATGTTAATATTCCCCCTGTCTCTCAAGGCTGATGGAGAAAGAAATAAAATAACATACACGAATGCTCCTAGCACAATGTCTATTACACAACAAATGCAAAACTAATACTTGTTTCCTTTTTTTTGGAAAGGTTATAATTTTTTAGTTGTAGAGTTTTCTGTAGAGGGAATAGAGGGAAGAATTTCAGGTCCTTGCATATATTAATCTTCAAACTGTCATTCCAAGGCAGCTTTGTAACTCAAGAATGTGAATTTCGTCCCTTTGGATGGGTGGGGGGAGGATGAGTTGGTTCTCTTTGATCCCTTGTCCAGTGGATGAATTGGCCAAAAATCAGTTTTTACTTGAGTGTCTCCCATAGACACTAGCAGAACAAAAATTCTTTCATGCCTTCAATATGATGAGATCTGATGTCTCCTTTGTGAGAGATCTTAAATGCTTATTCTTTCCAAAATGATGTTAATCCTTTTTATTCTTTTTTTTTTTTGATGGAACTAACTTACATTGGCAATATTTCCAAATACAATCAAGTAGAGAGGAAATTTATCAACCAATTAAATATGTTGGATGCTTACTATGTGCACAACATGGTCTTAAATTGAATGAATGATACACTTTGGATAAAAAAGAGAAAAGACAAAAATAACTCAGGGAGTTGAACAGAGTGCAGAAGAGGAAATGACAAATATACATTCAGGGACTGAGGTTAGGCAATTTGAACTGAAACATATGGATTATGTATAAAGTAAATGACAACGTGCTTCCTCATTTAGCTATCAACTCTGTTCTCTCTTTGGCATTTACTGCTGGGCAAAAGCTCTGCCAGATTTCTCAAATGAATTTTCTGTGCCCATGACATCTGTTTCCTCTTCACCTACTTTCCCCTTAACTCCCTGTAACTTGCTTTCCATTTTCAACAATGTGCCAAAGGTCACCAAGTGCATGCTTACAAAGGTCACCAATGACTTTATTAATGTCAAAACACGTGACCTTCTCTTGTGTTTTATTCTATAGGATGTTCTTCAGTGTATTTGACATTTTACCTCAATATTTTTTTTTATCTTGGCTTCTATGACATAGTCTTAGTCTTTTGTCTTGGCTTTCCTCTGTGGTCTGACTGTTACTACTTATCTTTTCTGGTTTTCTTTCCCCAGAAATATCTATATGTATTACTCAACTCTAAAGGTCTGTCCCTAAGTTCTATATAGTTTCGACCTTGGAATGTTGCTGTCCTCTAAGCCCTGACTATACCTTATCAAACGTTGCTCTGTGCTCCTCGCTCCCCAAATCTTTCTACAGTTCATTCCCACACAAGAGTGTCACATCCTCACATTAATCCTCGATGCACGTTCCCATCATCTCTTCCCTCCTCACATCTGTACATTCTCACACTCACTGACTACTCTCAAGCATCTGGCCTACGTGCAGTTCCCAGAATAAATACAAATCTGCTTGTTGCTTCGTGTTTTTTCACATTGCACAGACTTGTTGCATGTCCTTCCTTCCTCCTGGAATGACCTTCCCAACCGGTGAGACTGCTAGTCCTTCAAGATTCTGCTCGTGTGTTTTAATATGTATTTCCTGTCTCCCCGTTTTAAGGTAAATGTTCCCCTTTCTTCTATTTTAAGAGTTTACACTTTAAATAGACAGTCATGGTTTGTCTCTTTCCACTGTCTCCAATGCCCAGCATAATTTCTGACCCATCACACACAATCACAACCTCTTTGCTCAATGAAAACATGAATAAAGCAAGCCAGACAGTTACCCAATCCACCTCTCTCGTGAGATCTCTGGTCTTGCATGTGTAACTAATTTCTTGGCATGTCCATTTCTACTAATCTCAAATCCAGTGCTTTCAATACTAGAAACAATACCTTAGTCCACAGTGAGGATCTCCCAATATAAAGTTTATTCTCAGAATTTCTCACTAAGACAGGCGTTTTCTCCCCTGTTGGACTGCAAGCCTCTTGAATGAAGGGTTCATTTCCCCTCGAGCTTAATAATAACTAATCTATATGTGCATACACATTTTGACTAATTGTTTAACTAAATGATTGGTTAAACAATAAACACAAACACTGGAAATGTAACTTGGAGCAAATTGGTAGAGGACTAAAACCAAATGTTTGCTCTGCCTAGACTGCCTCCTGCTTAGTCTGTCTCAAAACTCTTCTCCAGTATCCATTCCTCCTCAGGTTGCACTCAGCAGAGGGCACTTAGTAGATCTAGATCTATTTGTATAATGATTTTGAAGGTGCTTTTGCCCTCTCCACCCTCTCTCAACAGTAAGTTAGCTGAGATCACGCATTTCTATTTCTTTTAGAAGAATACCTTGCCCAGAGTAGGCATTTATGGCCATTTGGTTGAACTAAGGCACCAAGAGTTGGAACCCAGGGAGTTTATCAAAGATGTTAGGAGTTCAAGAGAAGTGATTGGGTACACAAAGAGCTAGGCAGCAATAGAGACGCCAATAAAAAAAAAAAAAAAAGCCCTTGGAAGCTTATCCCACAAGTCTTTGCCCATTTCAGAAAAGAAGAAGACAGCTTCAGGGATGTTCTCAGCGTCCGTTTCTCTTCACAGGAGCCCTACTCCATCATCCACTCCCAAAGGACCAGAGGAAAAGCTGGACTGTGCCAAGAAACCCCAAATCCAGTTATGTGACTAAACTGTTACACAGACATCCAAATTCAAAGGCCCAGGGTAACTTGCCCTCACATTTCCTATGAGAACATGTCTGCTTAATAACAATGTAACAGATAATAAGAGCGCCAATCACAGAGAGCTGGTCCAGCCATGCTAAAGGTTGATGATAATTACCAGACTAAACAAATCATTAGAAATATGTCCCTATCTCCAATCTGGATTTTAAAATACTTAAGACTAACTTGGGAACCAAGGTTCAATTTAATAAGCATCATGATAACTAGTACCAAATGGTTTAGCTATAAATGTCCTTTGAAAAGGTTTTTGGATGGGTTTTTTTTGACATACCAGGGTAAACAAAATTTAAGAACACAGATTTGATTCCTCCTGAGCTGTCTCTTAATTGTGTGGGGAGGTAAATGAGAGAAAGCCTATTATCTGTTAGGCTGTACATATGTGGACACATTTCAGACATTATAGGTGGGAAATGTGTTAAAGCACTTTTTCATTTGAGAAGCAATGGTAAACAGATATTTACTGGAAATAAAGAAAGAAGAAAGAAAGAAAGAAAGAAAGAAAGAAAGGAAGGAAGGAAGGAAGGAAGGAAGGAAGGAAGGAAGGAAGGAAGGAAGGAAGGAAGGAAGAAAGGAAGGAAGAAAGAAAGAAAGAAAACTTATCTATTCCTCTTTTTCGTATCTAAAAATGCATTCATAATATAGGAAACAAATTTCCTAGATCTGAATAACAGTAATTTGTAGTTAAATCTATCCATCAAGGAAATCTGTATTGCCAACTCCCCTAAAAGGTGATGAAGAGCAAAATTAAACGCAAAAGTTTTCAAAAAAAAGCAGGTGGCATTTTCATCATCAAGAAGATAGGAAATAACTATTTTTTCATAAAGGACATTTCACTTTGAGACTTTCATTTCTGCCCTTTATATAACCTGTACAGTGTGTTTTTCCTAATGTCATTTTTCCTGGCTGAGAAGCACATTAACAAGAATAGAGTTTTTAAAAAAAGTGGAGGTGGAGAGAACGGGGGTGTTATGTCACAAGTGACTTCAAATGGAAGAAAAATACTGATTCCACATTTCATCCTGAAGAGAGAATGGAAATTTAAAGATCATGTTCACTAAGTTTCCTTTCATGCCCACAGTCAACCAAAGATTTCTGTGTTTGATTAACCTAGCATTCATCCAACTAAGAAATTGCTCTTTCATAGAAAATAATGGCTGTTCCAACACAAAATAAAGCAGTGTGAATTCTTTATCTTTAGCTCCGCTAGATCTCATGAATCCTTGCAATCTTGAGGAATTGTACCACTGATTCTTTCTGCTAAGGACCATTTGGGGTGTTTGAATTAAGCAACCCTGCTTCGTGTTGACTAATATGGATAGATTCTTCCCATTTTCCAGTATTACATTTAAATGTTTCCACCTCCCATTTAGTAAAACCAGCCTTTCTGGACCCTTTTAATATACTTTAAGAAGGTTTTATGTTTGTTTGGAATATTACAATTTTCATTTCAGTGATTTTTACCTAAAAATATTCCTATTTTTACTCTATAAGTTAATTTTGAATGGTGTGAACAAAACCTGTTTCAAAACCAGGTGAGATTGTCTCTCTGAAATGTCCCACTTTGCACCCTTTGAGGTTATCAAATATCAGATGAAATGTGCAAGGGTAGCATTCATGGGAGTTTTTAGATACACCATTGGAGCGGGAAGTAGTTGTACAAGAAACGAATATAAATTTTGAATTGGATAAGTTAGGAAACTTTCAAACTGGTTTACACATAATGATTGTTCCACAAATGTTAGATGTTGTTATAATTTGTCATTGCATCTATTTTCAACATCTTTGACCTCAATGTTTCCATAATTTGACTGCATCTATATGTTCAGTTGCAGTTGCCAGACAAAATTCCAAAATTCAGACCTAATAATGTCAGTCCTAGAATGTCATAAGACACCTATCTTCTGGTTGTGTTTTCCCTAAATAAGAATTCTTTAAGCATGCACGAACAATCAATATCAATATATTATTTGTGTTAGAATTAATAACAAAATACTTTGGTAGAGTGGGAGAAGGAAGTTACACAAGATTTGATCAGTTTCCGATGGCATCATTCATTTTTCTCACTGGAGCTATAGGCTTCGATTTAAGTAGCTCTCTCTTCATTGTCTTCAATCACTTTTTGTTCTGAAGGTATTTATTTCCATGGTTAGTGTTACTGTAGCACCCACTGTCCCAGACACACAATAAATGATCCACGAAATATTTTCTCTCCTAAGCAATCACTTGTAACTCCTGGCAACATTGGCCATGAAATAAACTCCCCCAATCCCATATGCCCAGGGGCTGAAAGAATTCAGGGTGGGCCTGATGGAAATTACATCTCGAACCTACAAGAAATGTAATATACTCAGCCTCTCCAGTTCCTTTTTTTTTTTTTTTTTTTTTTGGTTTACATGGGAACCTGTGTTTGTAATGGAGTTTTGTGTTAACCAGCTACAGAGTCCTAACTGCCTGTGCCTACCCAATGGCACAGAGCTCCTTTTTCTAACTTATATCCAAGCCATGCTTTTATGGTTTGAGATACTTTTTAATTGATTTTAGTCTTTCCTTACTAGAGGCAAAGTTTTGATGTTTTGTTTGTTTTGACTTTTGGTTAGTTGGTTGGTTTTGGTTCAGGTTTGCTTGTTAGTTTTGCCCCCATTGCTGGTTAATTAACTAATTAACTAATTAATTAAGTGTCCATGTTCTCTTAGGGCTTCTGAGATGAACCCCTCCTTTCCTTTCCCCAATCCCTGTGTCTTACAGGACAAATGGTTTTTTGGGTTTAACATAGTTCTACAAACTGGATTTATCAGAAAACCCCCATTCCCAGCAACCACCTCCAGCACTGTGACCACCACAATCCTTGTCTTTTTGTTAGAGAAACCCCACCCCTTCTACCTTTCCTCCTGCTACATCATTTAAGTTCCTTTTATGTGTTATCACCTATCTTATGCTACAAAAGAAACCATGTAGGAGCAATCACTTTTTGACTTCTATATACAAAAAAAATTCAGAGTTGTTTTCTCTTTCCTATGAAAGAAAGTTTATGCCACCTCTAAAATATTGCCAGTGACCCTGCCAGTCTTCCTCTCATCTGGATGTATTTCTGGCCAAAGTGAGGAAGCAGAGAAGAAAGCTCAGGATCTCAGCAGAGTGAAGAGCACACACATGGGCAAAACTTACGTGATGATAAAGGTGCTATTGTGGAGATCTGTACCTAGGAGACAGTAAGAAACACACCCAGATCTTCCAAAAGAACTGAGGGGATAAGGCATTGGAAGGAAAAAAAAATCTTTAAAAAATGGCAACTTGAGTGATAACTATGTATTCGCTGGGCAGATGGGAAAAGATGTTCTAGGTAAAGAAAACAGCCTGTAAGCAATAGAGGGGACAATCTCCTTAGCTAATATGAGCAATTTGGTGGGGCGTGTGTGAGTTTGTGTGTGCACATGCAGATGTTTGCGAAGAAGTGTTAATTATTGGAGGCGTCAGGGGATTAAACATTGAAAGATGAATGTAAACAGGTTAACGGATTTCAACTAAATGTCTTTTACTCCTTTTTGTGGGCAATTACAGGCTATTTTATGTTTAGTGGTAAGAAAGATTTCTGACATCAAGTGGAGGACTGACCATGAAGAATGATACTAAAAGCAGAGAGAATAACACAACAGCTAGAGCAAAGGATGCCACAAGTTGATGGGTTGATGCTACAACAGAGTTGGTGGGGAAGATATTTAGGAGGTACATTAACAGGGCTTCATGATGGATTGAGTACATGCTGGGTGCGAGGTTGGAGGGGAGGCAATTGAGGTAATGTCTGAAATCACAGGGAGGATGGTAGCAGAGGAAGTGTGAAAAGAGAGGATGAGTTTAGTCATGGGACAACAGGTGGACGTATCCAGGTGGAAAGAAAGTATTTTTATTTGGAGCTCAACCAACAGATCTGTCTGGAGAAACAATTTTGAGACTCATCCCAGCAACTGAGTGCAGATGAAGGCACGTGAGATGATGCAATTACCCTTTCATCTTAACAAGAACAGAGGAATAAGAATTAAATGCTGGTGAATCTCAACATGGAAGGTATGGACAGAGGAAGCAGAGCTACACAGAACACTGAGAAGTGGCCAGAGAGATAGAAAAGAATTCACATACAAATGAAAGTTGGAGAATAAAGTGCTAAACAATATTAAATGTCATAAGGAAGGTCAAGTAAAAAGAGGACTACCAATTTCCCATTGGTTATGACACCTTGGACAGCATTGATGACGGGTGCAAGAAAAATTCCAGCAGAGTGGTGGGATGTGAGGCCAACATGCAATGGTCAGTAGTGTCAATAAAAGAGAAGGAATAAAGGCACCTAGACATTAGCTAAATGGGAAAACTGAGTCTAGGAGAGTTTCATCCTAAAGAGGAATAAAGAAAACTTTAGCAAGACTGAAGATAACATCAAGGGAGAAAAAGAAGTAGAAGATACAAAAAAGAAAGAACAATTTTTGTACCAAGTTCCCCAAGGAGAGGAAGAGAATTATGAGGTAGAACACAGAAAAACGGCATGAAGCTGAGTGTGATGGATGCATGTTTACTAAGACAGAGTGAACAGTGGGGCAAGAGAAGATGAGCGTGGAGAAGAGAAGCCAGTAAGTTAGAAACATTTGCTTCCATAACCTTTATTTTTCTGGTTAAAGCAAACACAGAGCCAAGGGGCATGGGGCGATACTGGAGAATGTAGTGGTGAAAGCTTGGAATAGCCACTGGGGGAATTCGGGGTGGGAGTGCAGAGGGGGGAACAACCGGTGCCCACTTAGAAGAGAGCTGTTTTGAGTTCACATCTTGTGGCTCCAGATGACCCTGAGACAGTGTGATAAGTCTGGTCTCCAGAGGTATGAACTGCAGGCTGAGGTGGGGCCAGAGGAGGACAAGATCTGGCTCTGTCTGGTGAGGGAGGTGCTGGCAGGAAGCTTTTCACAGAGGATGCAGCTGAGCAGATAAGGCATGGAAAGCCCAATGGGCAGAGGAAACATCACAGAATAGGAGGTTCCAAGGCATCTCTGAAAGTGCCTTATTTCTTATATCTTTACTTGTGTCACAGCCATGAGACACTCCTTATCAAGGCTCAGCTTGTTTTATTGATGTCACGTTAGAGAGAAAGCCATGTAGTTCTTGATTCCAAGAAATATCTCTTCTGGGAAAGTATGAAAGGAATCTGTGAGCTCTGTGAGCTTCCCCGGCCCAGCCACATAGCTGGCTCTGTCCAAAATCAAGAGGATTTTCAGATGTTTCTCTAAGGGAGGGAGATATAAGCTGTGTATATCCAAGAATCTATTTATCTAATAAAATAATAACACATAGTTGTCCCTCTATGGGCAACTAATCTTGTGAGCATTTTGTAAATATCGATTAATTTAATCCCCAGAACAACCCTCCAAGGTGAGTATTGTCATTATCCCCATTTCACAGATGGGAAAGCTGCAGTCACAAGAAGTTAAGTCTGTTGCCTATAGGCTCAAAGAGGGGTAAGACTCAGAGGAGGGAGTTGGGAATCTGGACAGCCCAGCTACCCACAACATCAAGCTATCTTTTAATAAGCAAAAGGTTTATAATCATAGAATTCTATGGAGGAATTTTCTAGCTACTCTAATTCCTTCCCATCAAGCTATCACCAAATATTTAAGTAGGGTTGGCAACTTAACAATTTCCATTTAGTTGTCTTCTTTAAATACTATCTACTGAGGAATTGTGCAGCATAAAGGTGATCATTTTGATGTCAGAGAATGTTTTTTCTTTCACCCTGAAATACCCATGTCTTCAATTTCAGTGAGTCATAGGACACTTGCAGGCTCCTTGGGTGTCAGGTCTATTTTAACTCTCTGTGTTTCCAGAGCAGGTGTCTATGCAGTCAGTCATGCTGACGTGTTTGTATTGGGAGCCTTTTTGAATTAATAGAAGATAGTCTACTATTAGCCAGTATTCCACTTGGCAAAGCCAAGCACTTGTCAAGCCTGCTTGGATATATATATATATATATATATATATATATATATATATATATATATATAAAATTTGAGTTTCCTTATTCTTAGCCAGTTATACATGTGTGCATGTATTATTAATTGCTATGGATCTAATTTTTCCATTGTCCTATATGTGTATATTTGTATCTGGAAATGATTATCCTCTGTTTAAAATTCAAACACATTGTTTCTTTAGCTAGTAGCTTACTCTGTCTTCACAGAGATACTTTGTTTGGTTTTTAGAGAAAGGTTTTGGGATTTTGAAAGTTTTATGTTTTGACCACTGAGCCAAATTCTGACCACATTTTTTAATGGAATCCTCTCTGATGAAAAGATAAAGCATTATGTTAACCTGTAGCCTTTGGATTTGAAATCTAAACAGAAGGATAATGCGTAAATTGGCTAATTATTTCCTGCCTCTGAGTCAGCTAGCTTTTTACCATTAGCTATCAAGAGGCACACAGCTAACAAAATGCTGTCTTCTAGTAAGCAATGAGTAAGAAATGTTGAGTTTTTAAACACAATTCAAATTTTAGAATGGTGTCCAAAGAATGAGGACAGCGGCTTGATAATATAGCAATTCAATTTTAATTAAGAAAAAGAAATTTTGATTTGGTATGTTATTGAGGTATCTTCTACTGGGATAACTAAGGAACAATTAAAAATTTTAAGGAAAACCTAAACATAAAAACTCCAAGCACGAAAACTTTCTTAGCTTCATTGCAGGAGAGGCCAGCCTGCCTGAAGCAACATACCAAAGTAATTCTAAGTAGTTCTGAATCATAGCATTCATACCAGATCTGTCACTTATATTTTGGTTGCATTGTTTAGGAAAAATATAGATGAGAAGCTCATTAGTAATAATTAATGGCTTATATGAATATAGTAATTTACTTTTTGCAAAGTTATACCTTCATTCAATTAAAAAGTATTTGTTAGTCATCTATTATGTGCCTGTGTTAGATAACAGAGCAACATGATCTTTACTCCCACTGAAGTTCTACTCTACCCAGGAAGACAAAGCATGACATGTAATTTCAAATGTGTCTATGTGTATTATGAAAGGCTAAGTACAAATTGCTATGGTAGCAAATACTAAGGGGGATTTAGTCTCAGGGTACATAGATTCTATGAGCTTATAAAAGATGGCTTCAAAAAAGTGTTAGTGTGCTAAAAAGCTCTGTACCAGCCTAATTTTAGCTATGTATTTCAGCATTTATCACATTCTCTGTGTGCGTATACCTATTCCACTAAACTTAGTTCTTAACTTTGATTGCATATTAAGTAGTCCACAGGAAAGTCCAGGAAGGAGTAATTTTTTTAAAGCTTCTCAGGTGATTCTACCAGACAGCCACGACCAAGGACCACCACTCTGGGTCATGAGCTTCTTAAGGATAGAGACACCTGTTGCACCAAACTTTATGCCTGATGTCTGGCACTGTACCCTATACAGAGTCGGTCTACAATGAATACTTGTAAATTGGACTGAATTGATTTGAAATGCCCTGGAGATGCATTATAAACCATCTCCTCAGGAAAGAAACTCTAAGTATTGTATGTCTTCCTTCACTTCTACTCGAGTGTCACAAACATGATGAAGGTACCCATACCAATCTGGTAAATGGTCTGCCTGCTCTCTCAGGCTGACAAGAAAGATTATAAGCATAGCATTAAATAGCTGCAAGGAATTTGGATTAAGAAATATTCTGTTTCACCTACAGCCTGTCTAGTCTGCTCAGTTCTCATTGCTCATGCCATCTGTTGCTAAAACTGTATCTTCCCCTTCCAGACATGGATGATCCCATCAACCAAACATGAGCCAAATTTGCTAAACATCAGCCTGCAAAAAAGTATGCTGAGTCTGTGACTTTTCACCTGGCCAATTCTATCAAGCACTGCATGCCAGCCATAAAGACAAAAAGTCCAGTCAGCTGAACTCTGTGAATGGCTGAACCGATTGAACTGCCCAAATATTTTGGCCAGGAAGACACAATCTCAGGCTTCCCCCATAAACACAAATTCCCATGGAAACCAAACCAGGAGACAGAGTATATTCACTTTATTTTAGGTCCAGTGATCCTCACGAGACCTTCCCTGTGTCAGTCAGTGCTTTCTCCATGGCTGGATATCTTTTGAGCCATCACTTTAACCAAGCTCAGACAGCAGTTGCTTTGAATAGGCTCCAAGGAGTTTTCCATGGAGAACTTATGTCTATAGAACTGTCTGCTCACCCAGACTTCATAAACCCTTTGTCTATCCAGACAGGGGAAAAAAACCCACATTGCACTGTTATTGTTAAATTCATTGAGTACTATTTTATTCTTTTTTTTAGTACAGCTACATTCTTCTCTCACCACAATGTATCTGGAACTTGAAATGTTATATCTGCTTTTAAAAACTATTTTAAGGATATCGATGATTTATATCCTAAATAGTCAAATGTAATTTAACCCTTTTTTTCTTAGGCGTTCAGAGTGCTATGAAATGAAATACCATATTTTACCATGAAAAATGACTCTCTATCTGGGATTTGGGAGCATCAGGTCTTCTACTATTTAATGGAGATGGACTTTAATAATGTCAATTACTATTAAAAGTGAAATACAAATTTGTGCTGTGAACATTCAGGTTTTTATTTGCTTGCCTAATATATAAAGAGGAATTAAATTCAGCAAAGGACACAGAAGCCACACTAAGTATTTTAAGCAGGGACAGATTTAAAATAGGAAATGTGTTGCTTACAAAATTATTGGAAAGGCTCAAAGAACAGTTTCTAGGCTGAGCCTCCTGGAATGACTTCAAGAACAATTAAAACTGACCCACTAAGGCTGCCACTGGAGCTGAGCTGAAGCAAAGAAGCCCCGCTGACGTGGCTCCAGTGTCTTCTCCACATCAAAGAAGCTGGAGAGTGGACCCCGGGAGTTGTGCTTCTGAGATTGGAAGCCTAGGTCAAAAGCCAGCACCTCTGCTCCTGCTTCTGGACACCCCAGGTGCTAAAGAATGGACAATGGAACACTGAATTAAGAAGACCTCCTATTTCCATGATCTTGCTGGCCAGCAAACAGCTAAAAGCTGCAAAAGGATGGCTTCTCCCTCATATCCACCTCCCAAATTTCATGGGAGTCAGTCTAATTGGTGGAATCTCATTGCTTCTAAACCCCAGCTACAAGGAGGCCTGGGAAATGTCATTAATAGTTTTTGAACATCTCCAACTAGAGGAAGGATAGACATTGTAAGAATATATGACACCTATATAAACAACATACAAGAGGCACAAAGTAATATTCATTACTGATTCTGTTTACACATTCAAGTTGGATATAGGAATAAAAAGACAAATTCTGATGAACCAGAGCCCCCTGCTTCATCACTTTTAAAAGAAAATCAAGAGCACTTTAATCCTAAATACCATGCATTCACACTATTGTTTCAAGTTCAACTATTAGCTAAAGACTGAACTAACATCTTCAGAAAGACAGCCAAAGATCACCCCACAATATTCTCAGGTCTCCAACTACTTGAACTTCCTACTATTCAGCTTGACTTAGATGCCTAATTTTTTCCTTTAAACTGTATAACCTCAGTTTCTAGGAGTTCATTTTTCTGTAGGACAACCAGAAATTTACATGCAGTTAAGAATTGCCTTTTAACATGCCCATTCTTCTGAATATGTAGCACTCATAATAATAATAACTGATACCTCAAAGCAAATAAAGTATTTTATGATGTGGCTTAGTGGTTTTATTCATGCCTCTTCAGGAAGTCAAGAGACCACAACATAAGTTTGAAAAAGAATTAGTCTCTGTTTCTGATTAAACATGTATTGCTTAAAGCTATAACAAGCAAGGAAAAAAAGTTTACTACTAATTCATATAAGCAGTATTTTTTTTTTCTGGGTCCTTTCAATAATGAAAGCCATGAGAATAGTGGCAAAGGATGAAAGAAATTAAACCCAAATGCTTCATTTTAAAATGCACTCTGCAACTGTTTTCATTCATAATCCTTTAGTTTTTCTTATATATTCTGTGCACCCAGGAAATGAAATGTATCTAGAAAGCTCAATTCATAAAAGTTTGTTATAGAGCCGGTTAAAACATGTTTAAGCTAAAACACTGATCCTAGAATAGTTTATTTGGACAGTTTATTTGTTAATAGGGCAAGTCTTATTAACAAAATTGTGTGGGTGCTTGTTTGTGTTTCATCTTTAGAATCCCTTTTTAAACTAACAAAAGCATTTCTCACGGGTTACAAGTTGACTCGAAGACATATCTTTAGTCTTCATGAGCCACTCCCTTCTAACTTTCCTTTGCAAATCTCCTTGCTTCCAATCTACAGTCAGAGAACACAGAGATAGAAGGATCTTTAGATGTTATGCACATAGTACATCGCTAGTGTACCATGGAGTACTATTCAGCCATTAAAAATGAATTAGTACCTTTTGCAACAATCTGGATGGAGCTAGAGACCATTCTCCTAAGTGAAATATCTAAAGAATGGAAAAACGAACACCACATGTACTCACTATTCAATTAAAACTAATGGATTAATACTCATGTGCACAGATGGAAGTAAAACTCGGTGGAAACCATGCAGGTGGGAGGGAGGAGAGGGGGTGGTTGAAATCATACCTAACAGGTACAATGTATACTATCTGAGTGATGGGAACACTTATAACTTTGACTCAGGCAGTACAAAGCAATCCATATAACCAAAATATTTGTACCCCTGTAACATTCTGAAATTTAAAAAAAGTTTTTTAAGTTGAAAAGTGCCTCATAAGCAAAACCATTCCAATTTACTAAATCTTGATAAAATGCACATAGGTGTTAGTGAAAATGAAAATCGCAGTTGTCAAAATAATTATTCTTTTCAGGTGCTGCAAATAATAAAGTTCTTGTGACAGGCACACAGACAAAGCTGGAAAGATTTGACAAATAAGTGAATTTTTAGTTCCTTCAAATACCAAGTATCTACATACACAAACATATCTGTATATTTGTGCTTTTAGTTTCCATCTGGAAGTTAGATGTAAAGACACAATCTTAGTTTTCTTAGAGATGTGCCCACTGTTATGAATAATAATTTTGATAATGATACCATCCCCTTCAGGCATAATATTTAGTTGTAGGGACTCCAGGAAATGTGTTTTATCTGTTGCACTTGAATATGTTTGCAAAAGGATTTGGGAAAAACATTTCAGAATTCACCAGTTCTTCATTTCAATCAGAACACAGAGAAATTCAACATAACTGGAACTTAACATTAGAAACAAAGTATTAAGCCAACTAATTTTACTTTATGTACCAGATCTAGGTAATGAGTAAATTTAACTAAGCGTATAACATTAAAGGGTGGATAACCACTCCACTTCTTCCACATTTGAAGGGGCCACCAGTAATGCTCATTTCGATGAGGTGTCTCTGCTGTCTCTTCACTCATTCCCCAGGGAGTAGCAGGGCTTAATCTTAGTATTGAGTTCAGAAGGAGAAACTGAACACATATTTCCCACCCTCTTCCTGGTCCCTTAGTCTAGGGGGTTTGAGGCCTGCAAGAAGCATGCATTCTCATAGATGCCATTTTGCTCTATGTGCTAAGGGATCTTATCTGTATTCAGAAAGCTTGTGACTTTCCAGAACTGCTGTGATTGGCAATTATATTTTCCAAAAGCAGATTTAGTAGTTTTTATTTTTTTTAAGGGTGATAGCTTGGTCTACATCATTTGAATCTTTTGTCTTCTCACTTGGTTCAAATTGGTTCAAGACTTAAGCAGTGTAATAAAATCTTAATTATTTGGCCTCTTTGAACCTAACATGAGATTTAATTTTATATTGCCTGAAAAATAATCTGAAGCTCCCAAGAAGCCTCAAGTTCATCAAACCATTTGACTTTCCAAATCTACATGCATTATCCAAAATCTATGTGAATAGCTCTACCTGTACAAAAGACCTCCTATAATTATAATTTCTACATGTTCTTTTGTTTTAATGAAGAAATAGAGATGGGAAACTCAACCAATATATATATATTTC
This sequence comes from Lepilemur ruficaudatus, assembly GCA_963574885.1. Lineage (NCBI taxonomy): Eukaryota > Metazoa > Chordata > Mammalia > Primates > Lepilemuridae > Lepilemur > Lepilemur ruficaudatus. The sequence goes on along the minus strand of CAUYRT010027374.1, from coordinate 20,701 downwards.
CTTATGCAATTCATCATGGAAATGTCTCTTTTCATTTAAAACTGTTATCGTCAAACTTAAAACATATAGGTCACATATTTAATATAGCTTTGCGTTGTTGTCTAATGAAAGATAGATGGCAGACTGATTTATGACATTTCTTAATTTCAGAATTGGTTGCTTACTCTGGGCAAAATTCATGAATAATTGATGAAGGCCTATTTTATTAATTATGTAAAGATTTGTTTTAACTGTGCTTTCTCTGCCATTTTTATGCAAAACAAATTGAAATAGAGATTTAGCAATTTTCCAGTTAATTTGATCAATGTAGGCTACCAAGTTTGTAAATTTATGCAAACAAATCGATGCTGGTTTGTTTTGAACTGATCAAATGAGTAGATGGTCAACAAATTCCCACTGTCTTTTGAACTATGGAAACACCATTTAGCAATTTACACTAATTTCTCCTCCTCTTCTTGTCCATGAAATACAGAAAAATTGCCTGTCTCCAAAGCCAAAACTAAAAGCTACTTAAATTGATAACAGATGCGATAGATCTCAAGATTAAGGAACTGTGGATATGGAACTGTCAACCCACACTTCACAACCACATCAACCCAAGCTCATGTGGCACACAGCCGTGGAATGCTGGGCCATCTATGTGCCTTCAATTCCATATCATCCTCAAGGTCAAAGGGATTCTCCCTGTAAACAGCTTGTCTCCTTTGCAAAATGGAAAAAGAAAATGCATGTTACTCTATCTTCACAATTAAAGACAAAAGGAATGTGTATGGGGATAAACAAATAGAAATCTGAAAAGTTCAAAGACTGCATGACCTTGGGATTTTATATGAATGTCTGGGCTATAGGATCTTTTTCTTTACTTGAGTCATATTTTATTCAAAGAAAATTTTCCTAACATCTTATACCATTAAACTGCTATTTCAACAATGTCACTATTTATGTGTTTTCTCAATATTTACTCATTTATTCATTCATACATTCATTCAAGGACTGGCATTCGCTATCCGTGGAGCTAGAAAAAGAGGGAGGAACAACACAAAATTTGTAACCTTAAGTTTTATTCACTTTGAAGGAGGCAGACCAGCAAAACAACAGGTATCATTAAGTGCAAAAAGTGACATAAAAGAAACGTATGGGTAGGATACTACAGAAGCTAGGAAAGGGTACCTAACCCCTTTGGTGGTAGGGTCAGGGAGGGGAGATAACATCTGATCTTGGTTTTGAAGGATAAGTAGAATAAGTAAGAGTTAGTTCGGCATGTGGGGGAGAGAGTTGTCTTTGCATACAGTGATGGCAGCATGAACAAAAGAGGAAAGAAGCAAAGTGTATTTGAGGAACTACAAATAGTTCAATATGTTTAGGGAAGTAGGGTAGGTAGGGTAGCCCTGGAGAGGCATACAGGGAATAGAACTCCATTTGTGATACCCAGAAGCCTGGATTTTTTTCAGAAGGTAATTTAGAGTCAGTGAAAATTGGAATAATTGACAAATTTGACAATGTACTGGAAGTGCAGGCTGAAATAGGGCATGGGGTGTAAGACAATTGGCAGCCTCTTCTACAGCAGCCTGGGCAAGGGGCAATTCCTTTAACTGGGATGGGTTACAGAGAGAGGAACAGGCTTTGCAGAAAGATGATGAGTTCAATTTTTGATGTGCTGCTTTACTTGATGTTAAATTAAATAAGTTTAATTTATGCTAAAAGAAGTTAGAGGGTCATCCATGTGGAGATGTTCTCTAAGAATATGTTCATACCATTCTAGAGTTCAAAATTGAGTTTGAGGTAGAAAATCATCCTCATTCACAGACCTGAATGAGGTCTGAAAGCTTTGAGAAAGCTAGTTTTAGGGTGTCACAAAACCACGTCTGATGCAAAGTATATCTCCAAGTGGCCTGTATTTTATTTTATTGGAAGCCATTCCTTCAAAGGCTTCAGAAATGTGATAAGCTTTTTGTTAATCTATTTAGGACATTAATTTGTCTGGGTAAATAACACATTAGCTAGCCTAATTAACTTATCGTCTTTCATCTCTTTATCTCTTTCAAGTATCTAAATTCTCAGGGAATTGGATACAGACAGATACATTTTTATTAATGGAAAAGAAAGGTGAATGCAGGAGCATTTTGCATGGCATTCTCCAACATGTGCACTTCAAGACAGCTCTGGGCAAAGAAGATCTGCAGGAGGGGAAAGGATGGGCACAGAGATGCATAGCAAAGATGGTGGTAAGGACCAAAGTAAAACACCCTTGTTTTTTGAAATTGAAAAGTAGTATCAGCGACTGAAAAGAACCTTGTACAAAATTTTGAACTTTTAAAATAATGATTATGGTCAGTTGCAATTTCCAGCATTGTTTTCGAAATCTACCACCTCTTGGGTTCATGGTTTGCTAAAAGCTATGGCCCAAAAGGGAGCCTTCTGTCTCCTATTCTGTACTAACTATTCTAGCCAACAGCCTTTTCTGAAGCCATGAGTTTTTTCTGCATTCTGTGCATAAAATTTATGAAGAGAGCATAATCTGCACATTAAAATCCACAATGCTTTTAAAAGGCAAGAGAGACGATTAATGCACTGAATGAAAAGAAGAAACCATTGTCTCTAGCAATAACTTGCCAAAAATGTAACCCTAGAGTCATAAGTGGCTTTGTAAAGCAGAAAATGTTCATCTCAAACCCTTTTATTTCTTTCTTCTATGCTCGGGAATGCCTTCTTCCCTTTCAGCCCAGACATCTAGGGTCTTCATGGAATTTCCAACTTCTTATTCAAATTGACTCTCAGAAAACAAGTCCAATAAACTTTTTCATGCCAGGTAAATACATTACTCAGACATCTTGAATGTTATCCTTTCCTGACATTTGCATCACAACACAGAAAAGTCATAAACAAAAAGGAAATCAGAGTCATTTTAATAACAGAGTAGTAACCATGTATCCCTTTAAACCATGCCTCTGCCCACACAAACCAGTTCTCTTCAGTGTGCTTAGTGTTGGTCTTGGAAAGCATGAGGGGCAATAATGGCCTCTTCCCTTTAGAACCACGTAACTGACTATAAAACATGCTAAATGCCAATTTGCTAAGGAAAAAATGCAAATTTAGCAAGAATATTCCAGAGAACAACATCAGCCAGTTCTACGAGTGCCAAACGTAGGGAGAAATAAAGAGAGACAAATCTGAGTTCATGAAATAGGGAAAGCCACCTACCTTGGGGATGAGTATTTTCCTATTTCCAGTGTGAGACCGAGTTGTGGGAAATCAGGACAATCAACAGAGAAGCAGGCAAAACAAGAGTCTTTGTTTCCCTCAAAAACCCTTCTCTTGACGCAAATGGAGCTTAGTTTGTCCTCTTAATGCAGTCACAGCGGGATGAAACCATATCATAATTCTTGATGCCAGGAAATTTAGGCCAAATCATGAGCAAGCTATTCTTTTAAAACAGCTGCTGTGTTTAGAGTCTTTATAATTTATTTAGCCTCCTGGAAAGAATAACATACACAAATCTGCATCTTCCAAATTCACGATGTTTGGGCTTTTCAAAAATATTGAAAGAAATGTTGGAGTAGTTCTAATAAAAACATGCTAAACTCACTTTCTTCTACCCACAGTGTTTATGGGTTCTTCTGTGTCATTATATCACCTAAAGAATTGCCCTAGAGGAAAGAAAAAGGGAGAGGGCTTTGAAAATTATGTATCACAATAATTTCAAATTTCAGTGATGCTGTTTTTTAAACAGTGATATCATAGTTCAACTTGCTGGATTATGTTATTTCAACTCTACCCATTCTTAGAACACAGATTAGCTAATGCATATATTCATGGACTCTTAGAGGATCCATACCACCCGGCCATTGTGCAAGTGAGAGAACTGACTTCAGCCCAAGAATCTTTAACAACTTATCTCTGATACTATAAGGAAGACAGTGACAATGGCTGATGAGGGAAATATTTTTAGATGAATATTTTGTTTAGGGAAGCAGAGTAAATTTCTCACAGTTGTGGACCAAGGTTTACATGCTAAAGCAAACCAGAACCTTTCACCTGTTCCCAGCCTCTCAGCTTGGAGCCACGGGTATATGGAAGCTGAGCTCATTCTTAAGATGAAGAGAACCAAAGTGAAAAGAATTCAGTTCTATGATGGCTCTGAGCAGAGTGGGCAAACTTTTTCTGTGAAAAGCCAGATAGTCAATATTTTTGGTTTCTAAAGACAAGAAACAAGAGATATTATGTACTTTTATAAGTGAAAAAACAAATTTCTACAATGTTTTTGTTGATTAAAATAAAAAATATGATGATACCGGAGTACAATTTTTGGAGATTAGGTTTACTAATGAGAAAAATTGAATTGATTTGGGGGAGGATATCATTTCACCTAAGAGAGTTCAAAGGTAAAAACCATCTCTAGCTTGTAAGCCATACAGAAACAGGCAGCGAGCTGGATTTGACCCACAAGTTGTAGTGTACACACCCCTCCTTTCAAGGGTGGCATGGTGTAGTATTATCCAAATATCCTCCCACCTAGTAACAGGAAAACGTGTAACAGGTTTCTTAAGACAGGTGGTATAAAATATAATGTTTTTCAGGAAGGAAAGCTCTTACTATTACACGACTTATAGCAAAAACAGCAGCTACACCACTAAAAGACACCACAGTGTTGCAAATTGAAAATAGTGTGAATAGGAACAGCAGGAAGACCTGGAGAAACGTGACAAGAATGTGTGTATGCTCAAGGGGCCACAGCCACGAGAGGCCTTGGTCCAGCCTGTCTCCATGTAGGTATTCATAAAGCAAAGACCTCTAAAATAGTTCTCAGGCTATGCAATGTTTTCTTCGGTTGACTTCCTCCAAGGCAGCTTGTCCTGGAGGGAGAAGGGCATATATTCATATTTCCATAACCATTGTGCTTGTTCTCAAACTTTGAGCCTTTAACACTGAGATTCTCATGCCTGTTCCAAGGCTTGGTCAGGTCATTCTGTTCTAATTCCTCATAGGTGGTCAGTTTCCTAAGAAAGAAAGAATGGGATGAAAGGCCAGGAATTTTTAAGTTTTTAGAGATGAGAGAGGAAGGACAGCGTGGTGTTTCAGGGAAAAGGAATATAGACAAGGAATGTTCACTTACCAGATACATGTTCGCTGAATGGTTGTTTTACAATTTATGGATCATGCCATTAATGACATGTTACTGATGGGGTACAATGTCTCAAGAGTCCAGTGGACAGCTAGGATTCTAGGCCCTAGAAAAGTTGCTAAATAAAATGTCATAGGATTCTAGAAATAAATTTTGCTTCTAGAAGGAAACACAATGCAGCTGCTACCATCTTCCTGAGTAGTATGAGCTTTGTGGACCTTTGTGATCACTGAGTAATAGCAGAACCTTGTGTTGAATCAGGTTCGTGGTAGCTGCATTTAGAATGTGTACAGCTCCCAATGACTGGCCATGCATCACTTTCTCTGGCTCCATAGTCATAAACCCAAGAGGCCCTGGTGACATGTGAGACTAGGAGAGCTTTGTCATGAATGAAGGCATGAAATTTTACCCTACTTGCAAGTTAACAGGTTAGCCTGCCACAATTTCCTGGAGATGGGAAGAAGATATTGAACTCCTAGACTTTTATTACTCAAGGCATAATGAGCAACATGAGCTTCATGTTTTCCCAGGATGATGGAGCACGCACAGTAGGTTCGTAGCATAGATGAGCAACTCCTTACATACAAAATTCCAATTACTAATAATGAGCTGCAGGCAAACCGCCCAACTTCTGCCCCAGAGAGAGACGTTGTCTTCATTAAACTGGACAGTGAAGAAACCTGTCTTCTCCAGAGAGAAAAGTCATCTCTATTCTCCAGGACTGTTTGTGTTACAAACATCCTTGAAAAGATCATCTAGAGTGATAGTCATCTGTGCTTGTATTTGCAAGAAAAGCAGAAAAATGAGAGATCCAGGGAAAATTGTCTCCCAACATGCCCAGACTGGCTTAAATACATCAATGTTACATTCCCTGCTGAACTTCCAGGTAATAAATTGTGTCTACCTAATTCTTCCCTTTCTCCTCACTTCCCAGCACACTAACATTTATTGATTAGTGAAAGAGTAAATACCATTATAAGACGTCTTTATTCCTATGCAGCTCAAAATTAGTAAGAGAAATATTGAATGAGTCATGATTTTTAACCACTCCAAATGAGAATACCTGAGCCAAGCCATTCCCTATTGCTCAGAGTCAATTTTTGCTTACATTTCAGTGAACAGAACTCAGTGACATAGCCTCACAAAACAAGGAAGGCTGAGAGATGAGTACATTGTTGCCTGGAATAACATCAGTGTCTTGTTACTAAGAAAGATGGGGAATATGAATAATGGGTGTAATGAACATTTCTGACACAAGAAGGAAACCTGTAAAAGCTATCAGGGTGGATAGATACATCTCTGGGAAATTATTCTGCTGATATAAAACTAGTTTTCCTCAAATATGAATTCTGGATTCCTATCAAATTTTGGGTAATTATGTAAATGAACCATAAGAAATTAGGAAATTAAGTTTACCATGCTAACCTTTTACATTAAACAAAAATAAACAAAAAGACTAAATCTCAATTTAGTATTTGCATATACCATCATGTGGTAACTATCATGTGGTAATAATCTGAGAGCATAAAAGATTAAAGTGAGGTCATCAAATTTTAAAACACTAGGGACATACCAGAAAATTTTATACTACAGAATCAATGCTATTGAAGGTCATTTCAAGAAAATCTTCTAAAACTCAGAACTCAGAGATAAAGGACAAGGAGATAAAAGTAATGAATGAAAAAAAAGCAATCTAAAAAATAGTTGAATTTTCAGAACTATATATTAGAAATTGCAGAAGGAGATAAAATGGACAAAGGAGAAACAATATCCAATGAAACAATAGTTGTGAATTTCCCAGAACTGAAGAGAGATTAAATGTTAAAAACATTCTAATGAAAGTAGAAACATAACTATACTAAAAATATTTAAAGTTTCTCCAAAGTAAAGAGGAAGAAATAGATTGCGGGGGGAAGTGAGTGTATTCTCTTCCATAAATACAAAATTTAAGAATATAATGGAGCAAAATTTCTAGAGTTTAAAGATGAAAACTTGAAATCTAATACTTCTATGCCCAACCAAACTAGAATTTAACTGTTACGAGAGCTGAACAATATTTTCACATATGCAAGGATAATACTTCCCCTATGTTCTCCCAGAAATAAATAAATAACTGGAAAAATACTTCATCAGTTGGGGAACTGAACAAAAATAAGATGCCTGTGATATACTATTAAGAGGACATTTAAAAAGCAAGTTCAAGTCATGTGTTGTAATATAAACATTTTGTCAAAAAAATTGTATATCTACATGCAATAAATGTGTAAGCAATATATTGACAATGATTATTTTTCACTCATGGGGAAATTAATTTTTCATATCTGTAGTCTATAACTGAGCTGTCCAATGTGGTAGACACTGGCACATACAGCTAGTAAACACTTGAAATCTGGCTGGTCCCAATGAGATGAGAGATCTAAACTATACACCAGATTTCAAAGACTTAATATAAAAAAAGGAATGTAAAATAGCTATTTGATAATTTTATATTGATTATTTTCTAAAATAATCATATTTTAATGTATTAGACAAATAAAATTTATTAAAATTAATCTCATCTGTTTCTTTTACTTTTTTACAAATGTGACTACTAGAAAATTTTAAATTACATATGAGGCTCTCATTTTATTTTTTGGACAATGTGATCTATACTCTTTGCATTTTCTGAACTTTATAGTGCATATCTGTTATTTTTATAATAATAAATAAAGTTCTGTTTAAAATACTTTCAGTTAAATGCTAGATAACAGCAATAGTGATGAACGAAAATATACGTGAAGAGCCAGACACCTGCATGGCAACTCTCCATTAATAAAATTGGAAAAACCTGTGATGATGTTGGACAGATAGTAAATGTGGTCAGTCAGATAGCTATGAATACATTGGTCCATAAAAGTTGTTCCCAAGGTCTAAGGAGTTTGCAAAGAGTTATCTATTTAAAAAATGCTTTTGCACAGCTGTCTGTTCTACTCTTTCAACAATGAATTGAAAACGGCCGGGAACTCTTTCCTCTCATCATTATCTCCATCATTCAGATGAGAAACAGAAGAGCAGAGACCTGCAAAAAATAGTCAACTTCATAAGTTTGAGATGCTCCAGGAGTGAACTGGGCCTTTGGTTCCATATTCTTTCCTTTCCAGTGTCTTATTCCTCGGTGGTTTTGCACACTGTCCCCAGCCTCTCAAAAGAAATCTAAAATTATTTTCCCCTGTGATGAAGAGGAGCCCTCCCTAAATAAAACTGTCTTGCTTGATTTGGAAAACCGCACGTTACAATTGTTATTTGTCTAAGAATAGAAATTAATTAGGTCTTTAGACATTGCTATGGTCTGAAGATTGGTGCCCCCTCCCCCAATTCATATGTTGGAACCTAATACCCAATGTGATAATATTAAGAGGTAAGGACTTTGAAGGGTGATTAGGTCATGAGGGCTCCACCCTCACGAACAAGATTAGTGCCCTTATGAAAGGCTCTAGTGAGCTCTCCTACCTTCCACCACGTGAAGGCACGGCAAAAAGGAACTATCTTTGAAACAGAGAACAAGCCCTCATCAGATACCAAACCTGCTGACACCTTGATCTCGAACTTGCCAGCATCCAGAACTGTGGCAATAAATTCCTGTTGTTTATAAATTACTCAGTGTAAAGCATTTTGTTATAGCCATCCAAACTGACTAAGACAGGTGTTCAAAGCCTGGAGGTATCATCAGAATCTGAAATCTATAGAACTTCCTGGCTGAAATGACCATGACCAGAGCAACTCACTGCTTAATTTAAATAATAACTTGGGCAAACAGATAATATCTGATGAAAGACTCACTATTTTTTTAAGGAATTTTGCATAGTATAGCTTATGGCAGAGGAGGTGGTGAATTGTGCCTGTTTATTCTTGTCAGAGAGTCTAATGAAGGAAATGCTCATTGATGGGTGAAATAATTCAAGTGCACAAGGAAATGAGAGAAAATGATGACTAACTAACCTGAAAACACTCCAGAAATAAATGAAAGTAGATTATGGAGGATAAATTCAAGTAACTATTATGTGGAATAAAATAAACATATTTGAAAGGAAGCATCAAAGTTACAATGTTTGGCTTTATCAAACAGAGGCCAAAAGGAAAAAATATGTAAATTTCATTCTTGGCCAGTACTGTATTGGAGGTTTGGAGTAATTTGACTGAAGTCTTTTAAAAAAATAGAAGACTGGAAAAATACTAAACATTTTTTTTTAAATTTACAATTGAGACTGACAAATGAAATTATAATTTGTGGGCATTTAGATAGCTAGACATTCAAATAAAATAATAATTTGGGGCCACGGTTGATTCAAATTTTTAAAAGTAAAGAAAATATGGATGGCATTTATAGAGTGAATGAATACTTATAAATACATGTGAATAAATACACTTCCATGTGGATAAATTAAATTTCTTCTAACGATTACTCTGGTAAAGGGGGAAAATGGGTTTGTGACTCTAGTAATCAGGTGTGAGACATAATAAAGTGAGCACTTAGGTAATGCTGGATGTGTGAATTGAGAAACTTGAACTGTATACACTTCTTAAGACATTTATAAATAGACAAAATTGCTGGACTAAACTGAGTATTCTCTTAGCTCAGTCGGACAGAAGCACATACATCCCTGCATTTTCCTTCACTAATGGAAACACTGAAGAGAAGAGAGCATGGGGTAGTGGACACATCTCTGGGCTAGAACCTGGGCTTTAAATTCAGGCTCTTTCATCCGTGAGGTAAGTGCCTTACCACGAATTAATAAAACCCTCTGAGCTCAAATTTCTTCATCTAAATAGCAGGTACCACCAAAGGATATTGATATGAAGATGAAGTGAGATAATTAACCTGAGTAAAAGGTGGTGGCAGTTAACAGGCTCCGCAGCAGTCGGAGTTGCAGCAGGGCACAGATGGCACTAAACACTCCAATGAGGTGATTGAGAAAAGCTAAATCGAAGGCTCTATTTACAAACAGTGGGAAGAGTTAAAAGAAATCACAAAGAAGCATTGAAGAATCCCAGGCATGAAAATGGGAGCTGGGGCAGATGTGAACAGAGGTTTCCAGCACCCAGCAACCTGTGGCTTTAGCAGCAGGCACAGGAGGAAAGACACTTGCCTAGAGATAGGTGGCCTGCAGTAAAAGATAAACAGCTCTAACTGCAGCCCAGCAGGGAGACAGCCAGGGGAAAGGCATCCCATCCTCTTCCATTTTCAGATTCCCACTGGAAACTCACTTGCCTGCACTCAACCAGAAATCACAGGAAAGTACATTGCCACCAACAGTGTGTGGAGGTCCCTTTTATCCACATCCTCACCAGCATTTGTTGTTGTCTTTTTGATAAAAGCCATTCTGACTGGGGTGAGATAATATCACATTGTGGTCTTGATTGGCATTGGTATTTCCTTTATGACTGAGAGTATCTCTCTCACATCTTCACTTTTTTCACTTCCTTTCTCATATACAAGTACCCTATAAACTTTTCTAGGGTATGAAATTTGTCCAGTACTTCTTTTTCATTTCATACGAGTAGCCTGAACTTGTTAGATTCATAAAAGTACGTATTAATAATGTTGATAAGTTTCAGCAGAGAAAGAAGTCCCTGAAAAAAATTTGATCTGAGTTTTAAGAAAAGAATTACTTAAGTTCTACCTTGAGTTGAGTATCATATCATGTGTTTTGGGGTTAAAAAAAGAGTAAGTTTAGCAGACTCACTATGCCATTTTGTTACCGAAATGAGAGAAGCAATTTGAAAAAAAAGATAGGAAAGAAATAGAAATATCATATGATACAGATTAATATGTAGAAATCTGAATGTAGATAAGATTAATCTCCTATAATTGTACATTCTTCCTCGTTCCTGTTCTACCTATGTTTTAGCACAAGTTTGTATCTATCAAATTTCTCCCTCTTAATGTTTCTTAATGATTTTATTGAGATATAATTGATTTATGATAAAACATGTTTAAAGTATTAAAAAAAAGTCAGACGACAAAGGAGCTCAGCGGATACCTGTCACAGGCATCATAGGAGGACAAGAAAGAGAAATAAGTTACCATTGTTGCCCCAATTATAAATAAGTTTGTTACTGCCCAGCTCACAGATACACAGGAGAGAGCCCTTGGCTACATGGAAAGCAGACAGGCTGTAACAACATGGCAGACATGGTATCCCCAACACAGCTGGCCACCTCGCCTCACCCACACACACATTTCAAAACTAGGAGTTTGGAAACAGGAATAAAACAATATGCAAACTGAGAAAAGAAGGGTGGGGCAAGAAGTGTGTGGTAAGGCCCATTCTTCCTTGGGTGCAATTCCATATTTAAAAGCAGTGAGATCGAGGAAATTACAAACTTTGGTGGTTGGTCAGCAACTTGCCAATCCCACAAGCAAATTCAGTGAGGTGAACTGAGCTCCACACTTTTTTAAATGCATCATTACACATGATATTAGGACTCTTTTTTTTGTGATTAATGGATGTTTCATTCAAATTACCACAGCTTTCAAAAAAAATCCATAGCTCATGTAGCTGGGAATACCATTGCTATAGCTCATAAAATGGAAGGTAAAGCAACAGAAAGCAAGATCCCATTCATCATCCATCTCCCATCTCCCATCTCCCATCTCCCTCCTTGTCTGGTGTCTTTCTGCAGGCAGAGTCTCTCCACCTAGCAGGGAACATGTTTGCCGGCAACTCAGTTTTGCATCCTCCCAAATGAAGGAGACAGTTTTCTCTCTACATGTTGATGCTTTAACTGAAAAAAATTACTTTGGTTGGCCCTACATGAGACATACGGCACTCCCTGAACTGTTATTTCTTCTGGCAAAGTCTGCAGGACAGGTAGGCAGGGGACCTCTAGGAGGGTGAGAGTCAGGACAGATTGGCCTTGTCACGGTCCATGATCAGAAGGAAGAAGGAAGGCATTCTGAGAACACAGCTCACTAGAATCAAAGTCTGAAAGCCATCATGCCAGACAGATGTTTTGTGAAATGAAACATTATCAATTTGTCCATTATGACTCACATCATGTCCACTATATAAAAGTCCTGGAAAGTAGTAGAAAATAGAAAGATTGAAAACTGATTTCAGGGATAAAATAGACTGAACATGATTGTGTGATCTGTCTCCATTCTTGTTAAAAATCACGTCTATAAGAAATATTATATACATATTTGCTCTTGTCTGTTTCCACTATAATCTGGCATGTGAATGATGCCTGCTTCTTATGCTTTGTGAACCAGAGAACTTGTTCTCTCTTTGTTGCCTTAGACTTTCAGAGATGGGCAATTCCAAAAGCTCCCACGATTTTCCCCTGTTCAGAAGCTTTGTACACTTTGCCAAAGGAACTCAGTTTGGGACACGTGCCTGCAGGCCGCAGCTACATTCTCTCCAGGAAGAGGGTGGGATGAGAGACAACCCAGGTAAAGGATCATGAAGACAGAGCTTAGAGCAATCACAGCTTTTCTCCTCACTATTTAGCTCTTGGCTTTCCTTCCCCACATAGATCCATCTCCAGTACTACTTCTGGTGGAGAAACACAGTTATGCTCCTGATTCTCTTAGACAGATTTTAATATGAATTAACTCATTAATAAATAACCCGTCTTACCTTTCTCTCTCCATCATCTCATAACATACGCAGCCCATGAAGAAAACCAGGAAATTTCCTGGAGCTATTGCTTGGTGATTTCTACTTTCTCTCTCACCTAAGTGCCTTTATCCTGTTTTAGCTCATTAAAAGTGTGTAATATGAGAGGAAAGAGACAGAATGAGAGGATGGGGAGACATGCTCTTTCTTATTTGTTTGTATTTCTCCATCTCTTGTCATCCTCCTTCACCTGCGAGGCCTTGGTCTACATATTCATTTTGTAATGCCAGCATTTCCTACTCCCTGATGGTAAATATTCACCTCTCATTTTCTGAGTTCCTGTAATCTTCCCCCTTGGGACCAGGAAAATCTAGGCAAGAGACTATGAATGACTTATAGTTTAACAATCCACCTAAAAATGTTTGGGAAGACCCCAGTATTCACTGTAAGTAACAGGGTTTGTACAGATCTGTGTTCTCTTTCAGTAAAATCCATAATCTTTGGAATCCATTAAACCTAGTCTAATTTTTGCCTTACACAGGACTTAGTCAACATAGAAAGCACTATTTGATGAATAGCATGCGAGGAGTACAGAGCTCACATGTAGTAGTAATTCAGAAAAGGAAAGTGTTCCTGCTGGGACAGCACAAATGATGTCACTGTGGTGCAGGACTGTAAGAGTCAGAGAGCTCAAGGTGGTGGCCACCAACCCTTCAGCAGCAATTTCCAGTTAGTCAGAGTCATGGCGAAGGACAGAGAGCAAAGCATGAAAGACGTGATAAGTCAGAAGCAGGAAAATGGAAAAAGTCTTTAAAAAGGAATAACTCAGAAACCAGGGATGAAACCAGGAACATGGGTCACAGCTGGGAGAAATGAAGCTAAAGGTGGAGAAAGCATGGAGGAGCTGAGTCACAGGCCAAGGAACAAAAGCCAGGGCACAAGGCATGGAACACTGTGAGTCAGTCAGCCTCAGGAAAACGAGCAAAGACAACCTTTCATGGAAGAGCTGCCTTTGGAGGTGTTTCACATCTGGGCCTTCAAGTCTTAAGTTAGCAGGGACCTGACACTTGAGAGTCTGGTGGGGACAGGGACCCCACTGGAAGTAATTTTAGAAGAATTCCACCAAAGAGGAAGGGGGGATATTATTTTGAAATGTGATCATGTGATAAAGAACCAATTGAGAAGGCAGATGGGTCCAGATGGTAGAGGAGTTAAGGAGGAGTTAAGGAATTCAGATTCTGAAGTTTCTTTGGAAAAGTTGAATAATGCCATTCAAGCAGAATTGTGTAGAAAATAAAGGATTTCCTATTGTACTTTGAACCTCTCTTTTATTTATATTTTCAATGTTTGATTGCACAGTCATATTTCAAAATCATAGGGCCTAGCAGAAATCATAAATCTTATTAAATGCTATATGTCTTGGTCCATTTTGTGCTACTATAACAGAATACCACAGACTCGGTAATTTATAAGTAATAGAGATTTATTTCTTACAGTTCTGGAGGCTGGGAAGTCCAAGGTCGAGGGGCCCACATCTGGCTAGGGCCTCCATGGCAGAAGGCATGAGGGCAAGAGAGCATGAGGGGTGCGGGGAAGGAAAGAAGGAGCACATCTGAACACATCTTTTTATCAAAAATCCACTCCTAAGATAACTAATCCACTCCAGCAATTACAGCTTTAATCTATTTATGAAGCTCTGCCCTCATGACCTAATCACCTCTTAAAGGTCCCACCTCTCAACACTGTTGCATTGGGGATTAAGCTGCCAACACATAAATTTGGGAGGGGGCACACTCAAACCATAGCATTATGATAATGTGAAGTTTAAATAATCAGTAAAGAAATGAATCCTTTTTCCAACATTTCCAAAATTCTGTTTTTCAAATTATTAATAAATATATATTCTTATACATATATATGCATGTTTGTATGTTTATTTGTCTGTGTGTATATTCCAATGAATTTGAGAAACACTAGGAAAATAATATTTAACATCTTCCTTTACTTCATAACTAATGTCATTTTAATCTACAAGAACTGGATCTATATGCATTCTTTTCCCAAATTGTTCGACCCTGCACAAGTTGTTCTTGAAGCATCTATTGACATCTTCCCTGAGCTAGTAGTACTCATGGGAACAGCAGTTTGGGAGATTCTGTTGTAGTCTACTGGCTTGTTTCTAAGAAACCAAGCAGTTTGACTGATTGTGTTCACAAAAGGGATGGTTTGGAATAAAGTAGCTATTCGGGGCAGTATCTACCATTTCCCAAATTGCCAAATTCTTGGTGTAGTTCCTAAGAAAATGTTTTATGTGTAATATACTAAAAGTTTTCTTGAGAGAAAAATTCCCTGCTTTCAGAATTCTGAAGGAACATCAGGATCTTTTGTGCCTTGTAATAATTATTTTCAAATTCTATTTTTCTGGTAAGACACAGAAACTCAAGTTTTAAAAACTGCTTCTAAAAGTAATCTTTTGTAAAAGATTACAAAAACTCAAGCTTTAAAAACTTCCTGTAGCAGGTGGCCACATAACTGAAGTCTGTGTATCTTCTGCAATGACTATATCTTCCTATACATATACATATATTTACACACACACACACACACACACACACACACACACACAAAGAAAAAGGAACTTTGATAAACTCCTTAGAATGGGTTTTGATTTCTTTTTTAAACTTGGTCATGGGTCAATATATTGTATTGAGTCTAATGGGTCTAATAAACCCTGCTCTTCTCCTAAAGTGAGTCAAAAGGTGAAAGTATTTTGTAAACCGTTTAAGCTCTATGCAAATACAGATGGTATTATTCAGTATATTTTGTTAGACAACATATTAGCATCCTAATTTAATCATCAAAATCACTTATTCACCTGAAATATGTACTCTTTGGGTATGTATCTACATTAAAACCAAAGTCACATGAATAAAACAGATATAAATCAAAATTCCCATTGATTACCATTGAGCTTGTAGTCACATTATGTAGACCTGTCTAGGTATTAAATTGGAACAACTAATCCATCCAACTCTAATTTCTGAAAAGATACAGAGATTTATTTCCCCTAAGTTTACTTTATTTGCTGCATCTCATAAATGTCTTATGTAAGTTACTCATTCCTGCTGGTAGTTCAGATTTTTTGTTTACCACATCCTCCTATAAAACCCTGACTGAGAAGTAAAAGGAGAGGTGTGAATACAATGTCTGTGACACAAAATATAGACCCATAACTGACCAAAGCACAGATTCTGAGTATTTTTTTGTTACTCTGAGAATTAAAAGCATGCTGTTGACACACACAGTCAATAAATCAAACACATGTAATCTTGGGTTCTTTCCCCAGAGTTCACTAATGGGGTTTCTAATAAAAATTCTCATATTCTGAATTCAGCTCATTGAAACCTCAATTCTGAACACAGTTTAATTATTGAACTATATGGCTGTTGTTAAAAACGTCACAGTTGAAAATTAAAAACAGTTGCTGAAAGATAGCACTGTTCACTGAACACTTTTACCTGATTTCTAAACATGTAGTTGATAGGTAATGGGTTTTTCCTTGTTTTTCCTAGTTTTTGTTTTTGTGTTTTGCCTATTCATAAGACTCTTGGAGAAAAAAAAAATCTGTCAACATTTACAGCAGGAACTTAAAACAAACTGAGCGATATATGAAAACATTTTTTGAACCTACTAAGTGGCTGAAAGAGTAACCAATTTTAAAAAAATGAATAACTAGAATATAAGTTTCAATCACAGGTTGATCTGTATGTTTTCTAAAACTAGGAAATAAAACATAATCAGAATTTGCAAACACAACCAAGACATTTCATTTGGTCCAAGCCCCTGATTTATAGACCATTATAAACAATTGGGCAAAGCACTAGGCTGCTGGAGCTTCTTCAAAAGGATGATGCAAATAGCAGGAAGAAAATTAATGAGCAACAGATGCATGCATGAGCATTCTGTGTGACTGGCTGTGAGGACAGCATGTGCTGTTTTGTTTGTGCGTGTTTCCCCAACACATGCTCTATTTGTATCTGTAGATATCATGCAAAATCCACCATCACAAAAGAGGCTAGAATCTTATCAACTATCATTTTAACAGAAGTCAGAAAAAGAAGGACTCATGGTGAGAAAAATGCTTTGTTTTTTTTCTCTCAGCTGCCCATGCTTTTTCCTTTGAAAACAAATTATGGAAAGAAAAGGCAAAGCAATGATTTGCTAGAGAATCAACTGATGGATTTGGCTGTGAGACAGTTTTTGAACGTAAAAATTGGTTCCATCTAAGGGTTCACCTTTGTTTCAAACCACTTGCTTCTTACGTCCTGAGGAGAATTTTCCAGACGAAAGTCCGTGATTGAATAGGTTAGGCGTCCACCATCAGCCCCTACTCCTACTGTTTCGATGCCCAGCCACTTATAAAAGTGACATAGAACTGAGAGGCAGCTTAGGCTGAAAAAAAAAATCAGATTGAATGTGCTTGTCTTCAGTTTAAAAAAAAAAGAAAACAAGGTTGAAGATAGAATTATTTCCATCTCGCATTGTTGTTCTTTTATTCTTTATGCATAAACTCTGAAAATATCCAGTGAGTGCCTACCAGGTACCCGGAACTGGGGGTATAATGATGAGAATGAGAGACACTGTTTCTGTTTTCATAGAATTTGCAACCCAGCTAATGAAAATCCAAGGATAAAAATATATACAGTAAATTAGTTTTGGCATCCAACAACTGATTAGTCTTACCAAGTCATTTAATATACTTATTCAAATAGCCACACATCATTCTTTCAACAAACATCTATTCTTGCCATGTCTGGTTAGGCCAGATGCCATTATGTTAAGCCCTGAGATAGGTATGAGAAGTGAAAGTATCATTGGTCTGAAAAAGTTCAAAGCCACTCACATATGGTAGACATGCAAATATGTAATACTAGAATGTACTAATACAAACATGTGCTGATGCAACACCATGCACATAGTAGGACTGGAAAAGAAAATGTCTCGTCGTAACAAAAGGAGGCCAAAGAGCTATACGGCCACAGAGGAGCTGATTAATTCTGTCTGACAGAGCTAGAAAAAGAAATGGCATTTGATTTGGGTTTTCAGGGATGAATACACATTTCCCAGATAGTGAAGAATAAAAAGACTGCTCTGGGAAGGGGCAAGATCACATGCAAAAGCACAGATTATTCTACACTAGAAATGTATAGAATAATCACTCATGCCCAATCATAAATTCTAATATTGTAATACAGATGGATTAACTCTGTACATTATATCCTGAGGGAAATTTTAGTTTCCATGAACATGAATTTATGCTTCTTCCTGCTGCAGATAATTAGAGAAATAGGAAACTAGAATTTGGGGAAAGGAAGTATCAATAAATCACAAGGTAGAGAAAAAAGAGAGGCTAGTCTCATTGCATTCATTCAATGCAATGAAATTGTAGGAAAAAGAAAAGGAGCTGAGACAGGATTATCTCAATCCTTGCAATTGAGCTTTTTGGTTTATGGGTGGAAACATCCCTGAAGTTATGGAAGGGAAGGGGCTTTGTTTTGCACTTATGTTCAGAATTAGCAACACTGAACCCTGCATTGGGGAATGGAGACTGAGAAATTAAAATTACTCCAAGTTTATTTTCCAACTCTGGCATGCACATGACTGTTCGCAGAAACAGGGTGAAGCCACACTGATGAAAGATAAATTCAAGTCATAAAATCATAAAGGCCTTGAAAATTTCAGTGCCAAACAGACACGGGGAAACTTCTACATTGTATGTTGACAATATCAAACAAAACAAATTTATAAGCACTATGTTTAAGATATGGGAAAAAGAGAGAGGAGATATTGAAAAGTTACTCGTGATCAAAGGATGATAAATTAATATCTATCCATTCTATGCTATTAATTACCAAATGAAGGAACCTGTGAGGTATTGACATTCTAATTATTTGGTGGGCTGTTTTTACGGTTCCCCTTTAATAAACTTAAGCATAAATATCAGAGTTTTGATAAATTCATTCATGATCTCATTTCCCAAACTCTATTTCACCCCAGTGGATGATAAATTTCTCACATAAGCATTTCAGAAATATAAACTTAGGTGTTGAGAAGGAACTACTATATTACATTCAGCTAAATTCAGCAAGTCCACTTGGTTATACACAGATAACTTTAGGAGAATTGCAAGAGGCAAGTTTGGCAAAGTGAAACCAAGGAGTTTGAAATGTATCTTGCAGCCAGTAAGAAACCAATGAAAGATTTCAAGTCCTTCTGTGTTGAAAATAATTGTTTATTATTGTCTACTCTCCTTGGCTCTTGAAGGTTCCTTTTTTGTTCTTTTTTTAATGCCATTTTTAAATACAGTGTCCTACCAGAAATACAGTGGAAAATTTTATCTTTTATGGAGACAATACACATTAAAGGAAAAATATTTCACATGCGTAAAAACACAAAATAACCAATGTCCTATGTAAAAGAGTGTAATTTCTTCAACCTGGAAGATAATCTGTTTTGGTTTCCTTAACTGCAAAAGAAAGGGCTTTTTTTAAACTGCATGCATTGCGTGGTGGACAACTAGAAATTAGGCAATCTTGTTTGCCAAAGGTTCAAGATCCCATTCCTGATTCACAACACCAAGTGCAC
Organism: Lepilemur ruficaudatus; assembly: GCA_963574885.1. NCBI lineage: Eukaryota > Metazoa > Chordata > Mammalia > Primates > Lepilemuridae > Lepilemur > Lepilemur ruficaudatus. The sequence goes on along the minus strand of CAUYRT010027374.1, from coordinate 1,336 downwards.
TTAAGATAAAGAAGCAATGGAGCTGGAATCTGGCATTGCACACTAATCATATGCAAACTACATACAGTAGTGACCTTCCCAGTGCCAAAAACGCTCAAAGCCACATGAAACCAATCAATACCATGCTGGTGTTGTTCTCAAAACTTCCCATTCGTTTCATAGCCATCAGATGCTGTGATCTTTAAAACAATTTGTCCCCTGTCTGTTGCTAACTGAACTACATTTTATACTATATTAACTTATCTTTTAAATTCTTATACAGATTGTTGAAAGAAAATAAAATGTAATGGTTTATTTATTTAGTAGTATCTAATTAACATTCATATTATTAACTAACATATAAACTGTTCATTTAAAATATGCTTGCATGTTTATTGTGTGTCTTCTTTAAGGACTAGACCAGCCAGACTCCAAGTAGGAAAACATGACGCTCTCAGAATGGATAAGTTCAGTTGAGTTTGATAAAAATAACTGTTTCTAAAGGTATGAATGAGTAAAGCCAAAAATGGTAGCACAAATAAGAGTAAATTTCCTTTTCCTTGAAACTTTTGACAGACAGCTGCTACCATAGTTTGAATGTTGTCCCTGCTCCAGAACTCATTTTGAAATTTAATTGCTATTGTAACAGTATTAAGAGATCAGACCTTTAAGAGATGATTAAGCCAAGAGGGCTCCACTCTTATGTGTAAAATTGGTGTTATCATAAAAGGGCGAATATTGCACCCTCTTGCTCTCTTGCCCTTGTCTTCTGCCATAGGATGACTCAGTAGGATAGCCTTGGCCAGATGCTGGCTTCTCAGTCTTGGACTTCCCAGCTTCCAGAACTTTCAGAAATAAATTTCTGTTCATTATAAATTACCCAGTCTGTGTTATTCCGTTATAGCCGCACAAATCAGACGAAGGCAGTTGTCAACAACTTGACAGCGTCAAGTTCTCTCTTGGCATCTGAGGTACAATGAGACAGATTCTGATGGCACAAGCTCCACTGAGAAGCCTTCTATGTGTTCACAAGAGGTGAACGGAATGAGTTTTTTCATCATCATCTGTCAGAGTTTCCTCTTAGACAAAGAAAAATAGACTTAACACTGGAATGGAAATGCTGTAGCAAACTTACTTAAAGAAAAACTGACTGAGCAAAGGTTCACAATAATTCTACTCCTACAATACGTCGTCTATGCAACACAAAGCATGAAATTTCACGACTTTCCAGCACCTTAAATTACCTCTATTTTCCTCTGCTTTCTTTCATCTCTCTCTCTCTCTCTCTCTCTCTCTCTCTCTCTCTCTCTCTCTCTCTCTCTCTCTCTCTCCCTCTCCCTCTCTCTCTCTCTCTCTC
>CAUYRT010027373.1:0-11605 GCA_963574885.1 Lepilemur ruficaudatus | reverse complement strand
TCCATGATTACTTGATTTTTAGTCTCATTCAGATGATTTGGACAGCAGAATTCAAGAATAAAGGTAGGGGAGATATGGTTGGAGAGTAAGTTATATTCAGACTGTGAAGAGGGAGCAGATTAAGCTTGTGACCTTTGCTTTTTTATTTTGTTTCGTTTTGTTTTTGTATATAAGCATGAGATGATGAGGTTCCAAATCCCTAAGGCTGAGGCAATGGTGATAGAGTAGAGCAGAGAGACGCTAGCGCTGTATTGGAGATCAAATCAGTTAGACTTGGTGACCAAGTTGATACATTGTAGGTGAGGGAGAAAAAGTGTTTTGAAAGTGGCTACATTTCCTGTTATGAATAATTGCATGCACAGTGACATCATGGACTGACCTAAGCAATGCAGAAGGATGGGCAATTTTTATAAGAATAATGACAGGAACAGGGAGTATAAAGGGAGAGAGAAGTGGTCCTGTGACAAACTCTGAAAATCTCCAACCTGGAAGGACAGTCCAGGTCTGACGTATTATGTCAAAAATGAATCATTTCTTTCAAACTTCTTTCTCACTTTTGTAACATTTCTCTTAATACGTACAAAATTCACTACGAATTACTTAAAACATATTAGTATATCTTCATTGATAAACATCCCTTAGTTTAGAAGTCCCTCTGTATAAAGTGCAACGTCAACAGACGTAAAGACAAGACTCAGTTCTTGAGGAGATCAAAAGCAATAATGACTCCAAAAATTTTATAATGGAATGACTGAAAGAAGACTGGGACTACTGGTAAAAAAAATACTGGAGTTGAAAGAGGAGTTTTAATTCCTAGTCACTTTGTGGGAATTTGGCTTGTTCAATATAAACAAAATGGTTTCTTAAAGAATTTCCCAGAATTCCTGATGGTTAGAAAGGAGTATCTACTCTGATTATTTTATAAATAAAACTCCTTGCAGAAGCAATGAAAGGTAATCTTTTTTCCACATTTTTGAACCTAAAAAGAATTTGAAAAGAACTTAAAATTTCAGGGTTTAGCACCATGCAACTGTGACTAAAAATGAACCTTTTGGAAAAAGAAGGAATTCTGAAGAATATGTAAACAGAACTAAGGAAATTCTGGGCAGATACAATACAAAGTAATTAGAATTATTTTATATCATCTAGATGGGAAACTGAGCAAGTGCAATCTCTTAGAAATTCTTTAGATTAGTAACTGTTCAGTTCTAGCCAGTAACTCCATATTCATTTCAGACCATTGTTAAAACAGCTGAAAAAATTGTTTCTCCCATGGAAGTACAAGGAGAAGATTCAGCTGGTTATGATCTTAATAGTTGCAGGGATTCAGTGAATTCAGGCAGTTTCTAATAAAATTTTCATGAGCCTGTAGTAAAACAAAGAGGTACCGATTGATCTTTTTTTGTAAATGGATGACACTGAACCTTGCAGTAAGGTCCCAAGGTCTAACAAACAAATGAGTTCAGGATTATATTAGGAAGGAAAATCTTAAATACCAAAACACTGCCTCAAACAGGTGAGTCACTCATTTGTCATAGCCCCAAACCCAAAGATAACTCAAGAAAGATCAAATGGGACTTTTTGCCCCAGTTTTACCCTGGAAACTTCCCAAGGTAGTTGTTTCTCTGAAGCACCACTTGAGACCAGTGGGGAAACTGGATTTTTGGCTGTTGTGGCTGTAGAGGTGTTTAGACACCTGTAATAATTACCAACTCTGAATTCATTACATTAAGGAGGGTGGGAGCACTGCATTCTCTAGCAATATTAAGAGATGTTCATGAAGCAACCACGGGATAGAGGAAACAGCACAGGGCTTTGATTCAGATTTAAGTTCAATATCCAACTTTGCCTTCCTTTAGGTGGTCAAATGTATGCCCTAGCTTTCTCAGCTGTAAATAAAAATAACAATACATACTTCAACTGGATATTATAAGAATTAAGTATAATAACATGGTACAAAGTGCTCTGGACAGAGTAGGCATTTACTAAGTGATTAAAACAATAAAAGCAATCCATTGAACAGATATTTATTATTGACATTTTATGGGTCAGACTGCCAGAAAATATATGAATAAATGAAGTAATTTTAAAGAACTCTTCCTTTCAGTATTCTTATAACATCACTCTCTGTATATTTAAATTTTGAGGGTTTCCTTATTAAGTTAAGGTTTTATTTTACAAAGAAAAGCAGAGGTAAAATATAAATTTATATTTAATCATAATCTCTATTTTGCTAAAACCAGGCAGGCCAGCCACTTGAATGACAGTGCTGATTAGGGTCCCACAAAAGAGCCAAATGAACCTGGATACAATTGCCACTTTGGGGCTCACAGCGCCAACTGACAGAAGCTTCTCTGTGTCATCCCCACAGCCCTTCTCTTCCTGAAAGGCCTACCTGCCGTTCTAAGAAATCTTAATAGGCAACACACACCTGTCCTTTCCTACTTCTAGTAACAGATTTTTCCCACAAATATTGATAGTATTACTAGGTATGCAAATGCGCCTCTCCTAAACGCGTTCATCTCTTGTATAATTTTAGGAATGCGCATACAAAATAAGCCCTCTACAAATGAGTAGTCATAGTGTCCAGCTGCAGGATAGGATCGGCCTTTTAGATTCCATTGTCTCATCTAGAAGAAAACATTGTGCTCCACCATGACCCTGAGCATGGGTGTTAAAACCAGCAAAAGATTGAATTCATGTCAAAGAAGAACTGAGAAGAACTCAGTGGGCTTTTTCAAAAGATATATCTGCTTCCCTTAGTTTGGATCTCTTTTGTTTAGATATACTCATTAAGAAGTTTAAGGAAAATTGGCTCTCACAGCCAATTATTAATAGTTTTATTCCTTCTCTTTATTGTCAGTACCCCCAAACACCACACAGTGTTTCCAAAAAACAGAGCAGCAAAGCGATAGAGCAAGCAAATGTGTATGTGGAGGGGATGATTGCAAGGAACAGTGTTCCTTTATCTCTAAATAAACCCAATAGGCCATGTATCTGTAGCTCCTGAAAATGTGCAGGAAGTCTTACTCATAGATGTGCCCAACTCGTCCCTCAAGCCTAGCACTAAAGAGGAACCATTAACCTTGGCATGGTGGAACACATGAATTCTTGAACTTCCTGGCTTTACTTGTCCCTTTGCCTCACAAACTAGTTGGGAGAAGGAAGACAAGGTAAAGGCCTTGTAAGAAATAATTTAACAGTTGTTTTTATGCATATGGCAAAATAAAATGACATTTGAAGTCCCCGGTATCTCTAACTTTAATTGAAGTTGAAAAAAACTGATCCTGGTGGTAGTTTGATATATTCCACAAAGTCAGAGTTACCATCGTAAGGATGTTCTGCCACATAGCTATTTCCAAAGACAAATGCAGAGATTATCTAATACGCTGGCTCTGGTTGTTGGTTAATTAATCACAGATAAAGAACTTGAATGCTACTTATTAAAGATTTTGTATAAATTGGGAATCAAACCCGTGAAATCCGCTATATGTATGTTATGTATTCTATAGAAAAGGACACCGACGTCTGGGTCTCTTTTGTCTCATCCCAGACTCAATATATTCTCACTAAATACTCACTAAATAATAATTTTTTAGAATGAATGAACTAAATCTCATATTTCAAATTCACAATAATGGATGGTTTTTACTATGCATTTTTAACATGTGTGGTTTTTTTCCATATAATTCACACAAATGCCCTACTTGTAGGTAATACACTCCCCATTTTACAGAAGGAAATGGAGCTCAGAGAGGTTAAGCACTTTGTGAGAGGTCACATGCTCCAGTGAATGGTAACAGTTTTCGAATAGAATTCTGTCGCGCCTCAAATCTCATTCTCTTGAGAAAATGTCACCTTGCATTTCTAAAGAAGTAGGAAAGCCAAGTTTAAAAGTCGTCATAATTATAGATTCACCTTGCCCAAAAATAATGTCAAAATTGGGTTTTTTGAGTATGTGCTTGTTGGCCAGGAGGCAGTCAGAAGTTACTTTTACATTTCCCAGTGAATCAATTGGTCCTTGCCGTATTGGAAATGCTCACTCCTTTCTCAAAGAAGAAATACATCCTGGCAGTCTGGCATTCTCTGACAGGGAAAGGGCCAGAGTCAACAGTAAGGAACGAATACGGCTGCCAGGATAAGCTGCCAGCAAACCACCTACCTCTGCCAAATAAAAAAGCACCCTCTATTTTGCTTGGCATATGGGTTCCTAATTGCCAAACAAGTAGGAGCAGCAAGATTAGTGGGCTTCACTGGATTGAAAAAACCCACCAAAGCCACTAGTACTTATAAGATCAAGTTCTTAATGTATATTTATAAACTAATATCAACTTTGATTATCATAAATAGGGAGGAATATAACAAATATGCTTGCAAATTTTATGGCTCAGTGCTTGATATTTTTAAACGTATTATGGTTTGCTAAGAGTCATAGACTCATGGCTATAGTAGGAACCTTAGGACTTACAATATTGAACCCTATTATTTTACGGAAGGAAAATCCACATCCTTCAGAAGTAAAATAGTGAAGATCACAGGAGTATCAGAACCATATCTTGAGCCCAAATATTCTCTTCTGCCCAAAGTTATATAACTAGTTATTGACAGAACTGTAAGTAGGTCTTAAGCTATCTTTTTTCTTCTCTACTTAGCTTATTATTTTGCTATCTCAAAGAAGAATTAAAAGGTAAAATCACCAAAAGCAAAATGAACAAGCTGATACATACAATATATAAAATAGATATACTTAAAAATATAATAAAATATAATAGATATAATATAATGTAAAATAATATAAATATAATAAAATAGATATACTTTAAAAAATCATCAAATGTAGGAAAATTTGCTATACCTCAAAGATCAAATCCATCTTATTTTCTGACTTCTCTTTTGTTTTCTTTTCTAGAAACTCTTAAAACCAATTAGGATAAATATCCATTATTTCATTTCATTAAAGTCAAGAAGTTAATGCTTATAATAATTGGTTTAAAATTGAAAACTGTCTTAGCATTTTCCCCCAAAAGATCTGCTTGAAGCCAATCCAACTAACTTTCTAAAAAGATACCTCCTTTAATTCTTAATAGACGTTAGACCATTTATAAAAGTAACAATTTTGGCATACGGCCTAAAGGAAATTTTAACATTAGCCTCATTGAGCTACATGAGTTTAATTGCAAATTCTATGCATTTCCAAGCAAGCAAAATTTTCTACTTTGTAAGTCTGTAAGTTTTATATCTCAACACCATTCTACACTTTCACTGTTGATAAAATTTAGACAAAATGAAGAATGGGTGGAAACCTTGGAGGAGAAATATCATGCAAGAGAAAATGTGCAAGGAGAAAAAAACAAAGATGAGATAGAATTGCCAAAAATGAATCAACAAATAATAATTCTAAGATTGTTTTATTTCATATGTTTCATAAAATCTCAGTGGTTAATACACATTTGAAAACATTTGTTTTTACCTCCATAGCTTCATACTGATCAAGTGTTAAGTCATGCAAGAAAATGGGACTGCATGAATTTTTTAAAAATTACCTTTCTCAAAAAATTGATTTATACATTAAGCTAGACTTCAGTGTCTCAAAATGAGACACAGATTTGTCCCCTTTAATGTTTGTTTTCATTCATTTCTGCCACAAAATTTAAGAAAATAAGTACCTAATTAATTTTCTTGCCTAATCCTCACAACAATCCAATGGTGAAACAGACACAATTAAGTAATTTGGTGACATGTGCACAGTCAATAAAAGATAGACCCAGAATCCCAACTGGTTAGCTAACTCCAAAGCAAAGCACTTAACCACTAACTTACTATTTTTTTCAGATTAAACTTTAATGAGTGGTTGAATTTAGAAAATGAAAAACTCTGATTCAAGACGAAGCATAGAGTTATTGTTTCTAAATTTGTAAAGAATGATGGTGAAATTTTGATAGGGATTGTATTAATTCTTTAAATCATTTTAGGTAGAATGTACATTTTAACAATATTGATTCTACCAATCCGTGATCAATGTAGGGATTTCCATCTTGTGTATATCTTCTACAATTTCTTTTCTCAGTGTTTTGTAGTTCTCCCTATAAATATCTTTCACCTCCTTCATTAAATATATTCCTAAATATTTAATTTTCTTTGATGCTATGGGGAAAGGTGTTGCATCTTTGATTTGATTTTCATACCTTACATTTAAGTCTTTAATCCATCTTGAATTAATTTTTACATATGGCAAGAGATAGGGATCCTGTTTCATTCTTCTACATGTGGCTATCCAGTTGTCCCAGTGCCATTTATTGAATAGGGTTTCCTTTCCTTAGTGTATGTTGTTGTGTGTTTTGTCAAAGATCAGTTGATTGTAGGTAGATGCTTTTGTTTCTGGGTTCTCTGTTCTGTTCCATTGGTCTATGTCTCTACTTTTATACCAATACTATGCTGTTCTAGTTACTACAGTCTTATAGTATAATTTAAAGTCAAGTAATATGATGCCTCCAGATTTGTTCATTTCACTTAAGATTGTATTGGCTATTCAGGCTCCTTTTTGGTTCTAAATGAAGCATAAGATTATTTTTTCCTAGATCTGTGAAATAGATACTGGCATTTTGTTGGGGATTATATTGAAATATAAATCACCTTGGGCACTATGGACATTTTAATGATGTTGATTCTACCAATCCATGAGCAGGGGATGCTTTTCCATTTGTTTGTGTCATCTATGATTTCTTTCATCAGTGTTTTTTAGTTCTCTTTGTAGAGGTCTTTAAGTTCCTTTATTAAGTATATTCCTAAGTATTTTATTTTCTATGTAGCTATTATGAATGGTATTCAGTCTTTAATTTGACTCTCTGCTTGACTGTTATCAGTATATAGAAATGCTACTGAGTTGTGTATCTTGATTTTGTAACCTGAGACTTTGCTGAATTCATTTTTCAATTCCAGGAGTAGTTTGATGGAATCATTAGCGTTTTCTAGATGCAAGATCATATCATCAGCAAAAGGGATAGTTTGACCTCCTCTTTCCCAATTTGGATGCCTTTTCTTTCCTTTTCTTGCCTGACTAGGACTTCCAATATTATGTTGAATAGAAGTGTTGATAGTGGACACCCTTGTCTTGTTCCATTTCTTAAAGGGAATGCTTTCAACTTTTTCCCATTCATTCTGATGTGGGCTGTGGGTTTGTCATATGTATATGGCATTTATAATTTTGAAGTATGTTCTTTTTATGCCTAGTTGGTTGAGGGTTTATATCATGAAAGGGTGTGTGATTTTTATCAAATGCTTTTTCTGGCTTTATTAAGATGATCATGTGATCTTTGTTTTTGTTTCTGTTTATGTGGTGAATCACATTTATTGATGTGTGTATGTTAAACCATCATTGCATCCCTGGGATGAAACCCACATGATCATGGTGGATTATCTTTTTGATGTGCTGTTGAATTTGGTTTGCTAGTATTTTGTTGAGAATTTTTGCATATAGGTTCATAAGGGATATTGGTCTGTAGTATTCTTTTGTTGTTGTTGTCGTATCATTTCTTGGTTTTGGTATCAGGATGATACTTGCTTCATAAAATGAGTTAGGGAAGATTCCCTCCTTCTCAATGTTATGGTTTCTGTAGGATAGGTACCAATTCTTCTTTGTAGGTCTGGTAGAATTTGGTTGTGAATCCATCTGGTATGGGGCTGTTTTTGTGTTGGGAGATTTGTTATTACTGCTTCAATGTCATTGCTCATTATTGGTGGGTTCAGGGTTTCTATTTCTTTGTGATTCACGCTCAGGGGATTACATGTTTCCAAGAATTTATCCATTTCCTCTAGGTTTTCTAGTTTGTTTATGTAGAGGTTTTTGTAGTGTTCACAGATAATGTTTTGCACTTCTGCTATATCAATTGTAATGTCTCCTTTTTCATTCCTGGTTGAGGTTACTTGAATCCTTTCTCTTTTGTTTCTGGTTAATCTGGCTAGTGGTCTATCAATTTTGTTTATCTTTTCAGAAAAGAATCAACTTTCTGTTTCATTGAACCTCCAATTTTTTTTTTTTTGGTTTCTATTTTATTTAGTTCTGCCCTGTGCTTTAGTCCTTCTTTTCTTCTGCTGGCTTTGGGTTAGGTTTGTTCTTCTTTTTCTAGTTCCCTGAGATGTTACATTAGGTTGTTAATTTGTGATCTTTCTTTCTTTTTGATGTAGATATTTAAGTCTATGAACTTTCTCCTAGAGCTGCTTTTACTGTATCCCACAGATTTTCAAAACTTGTGTTCTCTTTGTCATTCAGTTCAAAGAATATTTTGATTTCTGTCTTGATTTCATCATTGACCCAAGAATCACTCAGCGTCAGGTTGTTTAATTTCCATGACTTTGTGTAGATTTAAGTGTTTCTCTTGGAATTGATTTCCAGTTTTATTCCACTGTGGTCTGAGAAGATACATGGTTTAATGTTGATATTTTTGAATTTGCTAAGACTTGTTTTGTGTCCTAAGATATAATCAATCCTAGAAAATGTCCCATGTGCTGATGAGAAAAATGTATATTCAGTAGTTTTTTTGGTGAAATGTTCTGTAAATATCTGTTAGGTCCATTGGTTCTGGAGTACTGTTTAAGTCTAGTGTTTCTTTATTCATTTACTGCTTTAATGGTCTGTCTAGTACTGTCATTGGAGTGTTGAAGTCCCCAACTATTAAGATGCTATTGTTTATTTCTTTGCTTAGATTTGGGAGCTGCTGTGGTCTTCTTAGCAGTATGAATTATATTGGTATGTCCAGTTTAATCTCTGAGACAGTAGGTGGTGCCTGTGGGTAAGAGTCAATCACACCATGTATGATTTGAGTCAGTAAATGCTGTAATGGGTGCACAAGTTGTTCTTCCTGATAGTAGGTAAAGTTTGCTTGCCAAAGAGTCAAATGCAGTATTGTTTTTGGGATCAGTGACTGACTCTAGCCCCTCAGGAGAAGCACTTAAATGCCCCAGATGGTGGGTGGGGTCCTGGAGCTTCCAGGGGACTCCTTATTCTCCACCACAGCAGAGATGGGCAAAGGAGCAAGGCTGGGCAAGGCTGGGCTGGGTCAGGTAAGCCTGCCTTCAGGCTCCTCAGACGTGGGTACAAGAGCTGTCTTGGCAGAGGTCAAGGGTCAGCTTCCAGGCCAGTGGGGAAAGCCACCAGTGAGGAGCTGATGCAGCCCCATCACACTAAAAAGTCTGCTTATGGGGCAGGGGCCATCTAGGATCATAGACTGCAGTCGGGGGAGTGAGTTTTGCCCTGTGGCCACTGCAGTCCAGGCAGCAGTTAGGAAATATTTGTGTGGGGGCCAGTGACACAAAAACCAAAGGGCTTAAGCTCCCTGGGGAGGACAAAGGCACACAATGGATGGAGAAACAGTATGGCACCCACTTTCTCTGCTCGAGTCTGTGGTAACTGATGGGGAGCCACCCCAAAGGGACTGGCAGCCTGGTGCTTTGTTTTCAAGAAGCTCCCAGTTCACTAGTGGCAGCAGCTTTAGGGCTCATGAGGGTAGAAAATCTCTCCATCAGCTTGGGAGCCTGATGACCACCAGAGGTGTGAGGGAAGGAGAAACAAAACCCCCACCTATGGCTTCCATGGGACTCCAGGTTTCTCTGGGATTGATCTCTGCCAAAATCTTGCTCCTTCTCGTTCTGTTCCACAACTTCTTCCTGTGGAATCTCTGGTAGATTCTGGCAGTTTTCCCTCAGAATTACAACTCAGCTGTGTATTTGTTCACTAAAACTTTTCCTTCTTTCTGAGACAATCTAGTGACCTATGTCTTTAGGCAGCCATCTTGTCCCATCCTCTAAGAATTTGTCTGGGAGTTTAGGTAAAAACATCAAGAAATTCCAGTGGAGGAGATATAGTACTCTAAGTTGGTTTTACATTTCTTCTGATCAGGAAAAATGATTCACAAGATCAATGGTTTGTTCATGTTTAACATTAATCAGATATGTAAAAAGCAAAATATATGTTTACTACTTACCATGTAAGTACTAGAATTATACTTGAAAGTGGTATTATGGTATATATTTTGTTGGATACAAAACCAATATATATTGAAAAATCCATCATGAATGTATGGATTCCACATTTAAAATGACTTTAAATAGTACTTCAATCAGGTCTCTAATTTCTACTTGGAATGTGAAAGAGAGTTGAATATGAAGACCACAATTACATAAGCTTGAGCCATTAGAGAAATAAATATAACACACATAAACATGAAGAGTTTATTTTAAATAAATCAAATATCCTGATGCCAAAGCCACAAATTATGAAATTGTATTTGGTTTTCATACTAACACCAAAACTTCAAAATGGCATCCACAATTGACTGAACTTCTTCCTGCAACCTCAGTTTGTACTGTGCCAACCCACACATTCAGGCAAGTACATAAACGTGTACCCATCACTGATGCAATTTGTGGTCAAAAGACGGAGTGTTGTAGAGACCCTGCAGTCATCCTCAGCAAAGGTCTTCAGGACAGATCGTTTAAGTTAGGTCAAACATTAAAAACTAACTGTTTTACTGTGTGATTGAGGTTTGTTTTAGGCCATCTTATAGAAATAAAATAATGTGTGAGGTGTGTCATATTTTTAAAAATATGTACAAAAGTAGAAGGTAAAAAAAAATAACTATAAGAATAAAAAGACTTCTTTGAAACAGCTTAGGTGGTAGCTGGGTTTTCCCATATGGCATTTATTTTCTTTCTGTGCCTTTCCCTTGACACATTAAGTGCAGGGCACAGTGTCCTTATGCATTTCTAAAACTGGTCCCTTTCTAAAGTTATCTACAGAATCGGATCATGGCATAGAGGTCAAATGAACATGGCCTTTGTAGCTAGACAAATCTAAGATCTAATCCTCTCTGTCCTCTACCGGTTTTTGGCCTTGAGCAAGTCATTTTACCTAACTCAGAGTTACAAAAATCTATAAAATCGTGATAATAAGACCTACCAGTGTAGACTGTTATATTAATGTCATAATATATATTTTAAAAGGCCAACATGGAGTCTGTCTTGTGGCTATAGAACTAGCATAGTCATGATTAGTGTTATCATTGTTACATGGCATCTGCATTGATGAGGCTATCAGCAGCTACTTGAGGGTTGTTTATGTTGCTCTTGCTGTCTGCCCTCACTTTTTGATCCTCACTGTAATGCTTATTTCTAAGAACCACTTTATCTGTGTCTAATAATGCTTTTCCTCTCATGTTTCCATGCAGCACCAAAGGCAGGGAAAACAGGCATGCAGATAGACATGATTATCCTCAGGGAACATGAATGTGCTTTTAATGACCAGAGATTCAGGAGAAATGCCCTAAATCTCTATGAATATAAGGATTATTCCAAGGAACGGCTGTTTTAAGCCACTTTTAATATGGTAGATAATAATGATTTAAGGTTTCAAATTTAGAGAATAGAATTCCAAAAATTAACAAAAATGTGTTATATTTGCAAATTATACTTTTTTTTTTTTTTTTTTTTTTTGAGACAGAGTCTCACTCTGTTGCCTGGGCTAGAGTGAGTGCCGTGGCGTCAGCTTAGCTCACAGCAACCTCAAACTCCTGGGCTCAAGCAATCCTTCTGCCTCAGCCTCCCAAGTAGC
>CAUYRT010027372.1:0-35775 GCA_963574885.1 Lepilemur ruficaudatus | reverse complement strand
ACATTAGGGTTCACTCCTTGTGTTGTATATTCTATGCGTTTTGACAAATTCATAATGCCATGTATATACAATTCCAGTATTATACAGAGTAGTTTCACCACTCTAAAAAATATCCTGTGTTCCACCTATTCATCCCTCCCTCCCCCTAACCCCTAGCAACCACTGATCTTTCTGATATCTTCTTTTTAAGAATGTCATATTGTTGGAATCATACATATGTAGCCTTTTCAGATTGGCTTCTTTTACTTAGTGACATACATTTATGGTTCCTCCATGTTTTTTTGTACCTTGATAGCACTTTTTTAAAATTGCTGAATAATATACCATTGTTTGGATGTACCAGAGTTTGCTTATCCATTCACCTATGGAAAGACATCTTGGTTGTGTCTAAGATTTGTCAATTATGAATAAAGCTGCTGTACATCTGTGTACAGGTTTTGTGTAGACATAAATTTTCAGCTCGGTTGGGTAAATACCAAGGAGCAAGGATGTTGGATCATATGGTAAGAATATGTTTAGTTTTGTAAGATTTACCTTATACTTTTGACTAAAGTGTTTACGGTTAATTTGTTTCTACTTCATTAGCTAGTTTGCCTAACACCATGAGAAATAATCTCTTGATAGAAATATTCTTGGATTTTCAGAAGATGAAATCTGAACAACTATTAGATTGATGGAAAATCTGAAGATGATATTAACAAAGCCATTACCTTTTTCTCTTCTGTTCTCACTTCCTAAAAAAGCTTACAAGATCATGAATAACAAGTGACTTTTATTGCTAAAACCCAGGCAGTTGGTCATCCTGTGACTGATAACAGCAGTGTGGTTCTAGGTTTTAATAGGTAAGATCCTGCATCCCTGGAATCCCCTCAGTCCTGGGCAAAATAGTAGGGCCCTGGATCACTTTCTTTTGGGTAGCTGTCCTGAATCTGCCTGCAGGGTTTTGACCAAAACAATGATATAGTAAATTTGAGAAAGATTATCTGTTGGTGGTATGCAGGAGGACTGTGCCAGAGTGAGCTTGAGTCAGGAAAACCCATCTGCCCACAAGGCAGTAAAGGCCTGAGCCGCTTTAAAAATGGAAAGGAAGGAGAAAGACTTAGAGAGTAATCTCTGGAAACACTGGCTTTTGTCATTATGCGGTAAGCACCTTTTGAAGTCCACTAATAACCCATTAACCACAATTTTAGCAGCCTTTTTAAAATAATTATTCTTGTTTTCATTTGTCTAATTCATTTCACATTGTCAGAACAAAAACAAAAGAACCTTGAAACTCTCCCCCTTCCCCACCCGTGACTGCTTGATTTGTCATTCTTCAACATCCTGATCACTAGTCTTCAAAAAATTTTTTCATCCTGGTCACAGCGTTCTCCTCTTCTTTCTCCTCTCTGTGTCCTAAATTCACGCATCCTAGACAAATTTAGCGCCCACGTGGAAGACACCCTCCAACACCCTGAATTCCTGGTAACATGACCTCCCAATACCAATGAGTGCCCTTTGTCATCACCTTATGTAAGCTACTCCAGTCCTCCATCAGGATTTTGACATCACTCACAATAGCTTCAACCCTAAACTCCTGAGTCTCCCTTCCCATTACAGCTCTTTCATTCCTCTGCTTTAACTGTTACCTTATTTAAGATCTCCAGGCCAGGCGCGGTGGCTCACGCCTGTAATCCTAGCACTCTGGGAGGCCGAGGCGGGTGGATAGCTCAAGGTCAGGAGTTTGAGACCAGCCTGAGCAAAGAGCGAGACCCTGTCTCTACTAAAAATAGAAAGAAATTAATTGGCCAACTAAAAATATATGTAAAAAAATCAGCCGGGCATGGTGGCGCATGCCTGTAGTCCCAGCTACTCGGGAGGCTGGGGCAGAAGGATCGCTTGAGCCCAGGAGTTTGAGGTTGCTGTGAGCTAGGCTGATGCCACGGCACTCTACAGCCCGGGCAACAGAGTGAGACTATGTATCAAAAAAAAAAAAAAAAAAAAAAAAAAAGTGATAGTTGAGGAAGTTACTTAGGAAACATACTACTATCCCTCTGCAACACCACCATTAAGTTGGACACCTCATTATCAGACAATGACTTGAGTATATAGTCCTTGAGGCCCCCTACATATGGGACCCTCACATGGGGGACAAATTGGAAAAACCACACTTGGATCTGGATCCCTGAAGTTCTACCTTTGATAAATGATATGGAAACAATCTGACTAGGGGGATCAACCAACACACAGGGACTTCTTGGAAGGTTAATAGGACAGGGCCCCAACAAATTATATGATTAAGGAGGATACTTGATTCTTCTTACCTGTTTTAACTTACTGCAACCTCCATTGCCAAACACTCCACTGTCATAATGCTACACATCACTTCTTTGTCCCTATGTGCATAGGTAATTATTTTCCAGGAATCAGGCCTTCTAATGTAGGCTGCTGGTTATGATGGGACCCAGATGTGCATCACCTAGCAATGTGGAAATAACAGACATCTCATCTCTATGTCTGTATATAAGGATGGACTACAGGCATCTTCCTTGAAGGTACTGGATAGTGTTGCCAATGCAGAAGCACCCTTTATCTAGTCCTTTCCTTCCTGATGGTCAGGAACATGTGGAAGTTCTGTGTTATTCCTCCCACCCCATAACTTGCTCTATGTGTCATTTGTATCTGGCTATTCCTAGATTGTAACTTTTATAACAAACCATTAGAAGTAAATAGAGTTATTTTCTAGAGTTCTGAGAATTGTTCTAGCACATGATCAAACTGAATTTGGTAGGCAGATTTAGCAGGTAGCCAGGTATCCCAATTTTAACTGGTATATGAAGTGAAAGTAGTCTGTAGACTGATACTTTAATCTGTGGGGTTTGCATTAACTGTAGATAGGGTCAGAAATAAGTTGGAGAATCAGAGAATTGGTTATGGTATGGAAAATCTCCTCACAATTTGGTGTCAAAGGTAGGGTCAGAAGAAAATACTGATGCAGTAGCAAGCTGCTTCTGCTTACTTTTCAAGGTTTGTTTCTGGTAGATTGTTGTCATAATCATAAGTGAGATGTATTGAACTCAGAGAAAAAGCAGATGCCATAAAACTTTGGCAAGATGAAAGAAAAATGAAAACATTGGCAGTAGCTACTTATATTGTTTTGCCTAGTATTATTACTTGGGCAGTCCGTAAAATAAAAACCTAATAACATCTAAATTTAATTAAAGTACATTTTCCCACAGTCATAGAAGTAACTTTCTAGTTTAAGTTAGATTATTTAACTTGACAATAAAGAGCAAATGAGGACATTTTTGTTTTCATGTGAAATCATATACAAAGTTCTTAAACACAGATACCCATATATGTGTAATATACCCTATTTGAGGTTTGTCTAATCTCCATCTACTTACAAAATTTAAACCTAGAATATCCCCTAGAAAAATTTTTGCACAGAATTAGTCCAAAACTAATGGTTACTCATGGAAGAAGTCATATGCTTAAGTTGTTTTCTTTTGTAATTTTCTATATTTACATTTCATTTCATAGCACAAAAAATATTTCTCCCCTCACGTAACACTCTAATGCAAAAAATTTTTTTCTGGTGTTCACATGGATGGGAATGGTGGCTTTCCTTTCTAGGACATCTATCTTTTGGGGAGTTCCTTTTATTGAGGAGGAAGGGCAGATTTCCTCAATGTTTTTCTGCTCCATCCTATCTTCCCAAGTATTAGGCAAAGCCAGCCAGTCAGCAACAACCTAGGATCTCCTCACCATGTTTTTCTGCTTTCCATCTCAGTAGTTGAGCTGTTTTAGAGAACAGGGTGGACTATAGAGAGCCAGCCAAAGTAGGGGTGGTAGGGTCATTGACAATACTACAGTGCCGTGAGACTCTGTAAGGTAGTTATCTTGGATGGATTTAAGTGGACTTTAGTTTTTCAGGAGGCATCAAAATTTGTGTGGTAAAGAAAATCTTACGCAGTTTTCTTAGGTTATTTATAAGCTCATGCTTTATACTGCTTTTTCCTACATTGTAGCATATCCAGATCTTCCATCATAAGCCCTGTTATCTGTGGTGTCACACTGGGACACTGAATACTCTGACTAGATAGGACGCAACTGGCTATTAAGGTGGGGCATAGAGGCAGTTGGCATGAAAGCCACAGTGAATAAGTAATGTAATGTGCTGAGTAAAGGGACACAAATTTGTAGGTTACTTAATTATAAGATTAACAACAGGATGAGATAAATCATTTAGTCTGACTGGATTACATCAACTGGAAAGCTGTAACTGCTGTCCAGAATTGTGCTACAAAACAAGTTTCTGTATGCCCATTGTCAAAAACTGTAATATGTCTACTGTCAAATTAACAAGTTCATTGACATAGTTTCCTGGATCCTGGTAGAAGTAAGATTCCTGGAAAAAAAAAATTAGGCCCAGAATGGCAAGTGATAGGAACTTTCTGTGTGCACCAGTTTCTATTGTCTCCTGAGTCCCTAGAGGAAAAGTGATCGAGGTAGATGCTGAGTTCACAATGGTTTTGCATCACACTGGAGGAAACCTGAGTTAGGGAACTCGAAAACTTTTATAGTATGCCGTAAATAAACTGCCTGATTTTTGCCCAGTGACAATCATTAACTTTATTCATGGACAGGAAAAATAAAAACCTGGTCTCTGCTTGCAGGGGACACTATTCTTTTCTTAAATTGTTTATTTTACTCTTAAACTAAGAGTCTGTAATAAAAGCTGCCGACGCTTCTGCTCACAAGATGTATGAAAATGTAAGAGATATGGAGAACTGTTCCAACATTTATCTATGAAATGGGGCTAAACATAGTACCTAGTAGGGTTATTATTAGGCTTAATATAGTAAGCTTATTAGGCTTAATTAGGCTTAATATAGCTAAACATAGTACCTAGTAGGGTTATTATTATCTAGTAGGGTTATTATTAGGCTTAAGAATATAATCTGTGTATCAAGTTGTTAAATGGTTCCTAAGCATTTGGTAACACTGAGTCGGGTTGACATAGTTCCATAGGTTTGGTCAGTAAATTAAACAATGAGTGCAAATGGATTACACAGTTTGTTACTCATTTCACAGTATCCAGTTATCTGTGCTATAGCTGAACACCAAACTTAAAAAATCTCAATATTTTAAAGGAACTTCTAGTAAGGCACTGAGGCAGATCTTTACTGACAGGATCAGAAAATAAATCTGCAGGAAGATACTATCTCTAGTTTCCAATGTTTTTTGCTATGGCAACATCCTTGAAGGAGATACATGGAGAAATGCTTCTCAAACCATCTGAAATGCTTTAATTAGAAATTAGGTACAAACTGACATACGGAAGTGAGACATCTTTTGACAAATCTGGCTGGTAGACATCTGTCTAATGCAATAATAGAGTCAGAATTGTGTTATGACAGGGAATTACTTTATGCTGACCAACATAAAGAGGAAAATCCACCATCTGGAGTTATAACACAAAGGAGACAAGTTTAGCTGAAGATGAAAAGACATAAGGCAATTCCTTGTCATCTAAGGATTTAGGCTATTCACAATGTAGTTTTGCATGATTCAGCCTAATTAACTGCCAAGAGTTCAATTCAAGGCTGTTTTAAAAGTGTAGAATCTTTAAACTTAAAAAAAATTCATCAGTATGACAAAATTTAGTACAAAAGGCATGAAAAGGACATATCCTTTGTAAAGAGTCAATCTATGCTATATAACTGTGAGAATATAAACACTGAGATATTAACAGTTCTTAGAGTTGGCAGTCTGAATTCACATACATGACCAAACCACCTTTCTGCAGATTCTACTGTACTCATGAATATAATTCTACAAATAGATTGTTAAACTGGAAAATAATTTAACAGATCAACCCAATATGTCATACAATACTAGTTTTAAATTCTACCAATGTTAGTGAGGATGGTCATACATTACTGGTGACAATATAAACTTGCACATCACTCTGCAAACAACTTGACAATTTCTTATAAACTCAAACATGTATAACAATAGAAATTGCAGTCCTATTTTTCTTACAGAAATGAGAATATAAGTTCATACAAAAACCTGTATAAGTATGTACATAGCTGTATTTTAATTGCCAAAAACTGGAAACAACCCAGATGTCCTTAATGTGTAAATGAACAATCCGGACTGCCTCCATGCCATGAGATTCTATTCAGCAATAAAAAGAAATGAACTATCATGCCTCTAACTTGATGAAACTTATGGGCATTATGCTGGCTGAAAAGGCCACAATCTCAAAGGGCTATATATACTGTATGAGTCCATTTGATTAACATCTTTAAAGTGATAACAATCATAGTGATGAGAACAAATCAATGGTTGGAATGGTTTAGAGCTGAAGGGAGGTGTCTATAATGGCATAGGATGAGAAAGTTTGTGGTAACTGACAAGTTCTATACTTTGGTGTCACATGTAAGAAATGCATGTTAAGAAGTGTATGTTAAGATTTGTGATTCGGATCTATACCAAGGTCAGTTTCCTGGTTTTTTTTTTTTTTTTTTTGAGACAGAGTCTCACTCTGTTGCCTGGGCTAGAGTGCCGTGGCGTCAGCCTAGCTCACAGCAACCTCAAACTCCTGGGCTTAAGTGATCCTCCTGCCTCAGCCTCCCGAGTAGCTGGGACTACAGGCATGCACCACCATGCCCGGCTAATTTTTTCTATACATTTTTAGTTGTCCAGTTAATTTTTTTCTATTTTTAGTACAGACAGGGTCTCACTCTTGTTCAGGCTAGTCTCGAAATCCCGACCTCGAGTGATCCTCCTGCCTCGGCCTCTGAGAGTGCTAGGATTACAGGCATGAGCCAACTGTGCCCAGCCAGTTTCCTGGTTTTGACAACACACCATTATTGAAGGAAGTTGTGTCACAGGTATGTGGAAAATTATCTTCTGGAAATTATTTGAGTCTTCATATATTTCAAAGTAAATTTTTTTCAGTAATGATACAAAGTTTTAAAACTTAGCTCTGCCCTTATCTGCATAATACTTGAGAATAAAACGTAAGACTTGATGGGGAAAACAAGAAAAAGGCAAATCAGGGATTTTGTTTATTTTTGTTTGTTTTTGAGATAGGGTCTCACTCTGACACATGGGCATGAGGGCAGTGGCATCATCATAGCATAGCTCACTGCAACCTCCAACTCCTGGCTCAAATCATCCTCCTACCTTAGCTTCCTGAATAGCTGGGACTATAAGGTGCATGCCACTATGCCGAGCTAATTTTTTCTATTTTTGGTAGAGAGGGGTTTCATGGTATTGCTCAGGCTGATCTCGACCTCCTATCCTCTAGCAATCCTCCTACCTTGGCCTCCCAGAGGATTATAGGCATAAGCCAGAACACCTGGCCTGTTTTTCAGGTTTATTTTAGGGTTCTTGAGTCTAGGTGTAATCTGATCTTTACCTCCTGATCACTGAATAGTTCATTGTTTCGTTGTGGTTCACTTTTAGGCAAATCCTTCTACATAGGCAGGGCAGACTTACTGCATATAAACTACTTCCTTGACCTGGCATGCAGCAGTTGTTCATAACTTATTAATGGCTGTCTTCATGATTTACTCACATATTGCCCTTCATGATGTTAGGGTAGAATTGTGGTTCTGTCTTTAAAAGTTCATTGAAAGAATTCTAAATTTTTACTGAAAATTTGAGTTTGGTACTGCTTTTTGGTTTTTTGTTGTTGTTGCTCTCATGGTGCCAGTGAGAGAAAAGTTCTGAGCAGTGTGCTTTCTCAAGGGGAGCTAATTTTGAAATAAAGGCTTCATCCATATGGAAACATACAAGACATAGATCTACATGCTCATCAACTACTTTGACCTTCAGTCCAGACATTCTGAACCGTATATACTTCCACAAATGTGTCACATGATTCTCATATTGCCAAACCTTTTCTGTCTGACTCTACCCCAGTCTCCCTCCTCTTTGACCAGCTCAGTCTTAATAATCTGACTTGGCTCAACACTTTTTTTTCTTTTTTTGAGACAGAGTCTCACTCTGTTGCCCAAGCTAGAGTGCTGTGGTGTCAGCCTAGTTCACAGCAACCTCAAACTCCTGGTCTCGATCCTCCTGCCTCAGCCTCCTGAGTAGCTGGGACTACAAGCAAGCACCACCATGCCCAGCTAATTTTTTCTATATATTTTTAGTTGTCCAATTAATTTTTCTATTTTTAGCAGACAGTTTTGCTCTTACTAAGGCTGATTTCGAACTCCTGACCTTTAGCGATCCACCTGCCTCAACCTCCCAGAGGGCTAGGGTTACGGAGCCACCAAGCCTGGTCGGTTGTCAACACTTTTTGTTTGGTGACACTTTGATGATATACCTAGTTGGGCTCTTCGCTCCTACCACCATCATCTCATTTAAGTTCCTGAGACAAGAATTTTGGTGCAGGTTATTTATTTAGGAGATAATCCAGGGACCAATGAGAATGAAGTGAGTTCAAAAGGGTTGAGAAAAACCAATAGTAGGAGCATGTTACTTCTATGTGCAGCAGGGCTCAATCTTGCCAGAGAATTTCTGAGAGATTGCATTGATTATCTTATACTCATTCCACCAGAGGATGCATCTTTTAATTCAGACTCATTAGGTAGTGAGGGATTCTGGGTCTACTGGGGATGAAATTGGGTGCTGTTGCCCCCATCTTGGTCCCACTCAACCCTGATTTTCCATACCTGGGGGAGGAGGGAATATGGTATGAATCAGCCAATCAGAACTTAGTGCACCAACTGGAAAAGAATGCAGAGGACTCCCAGGGGCCAAGCCACATGAGTACCATAAAGTCTGGAAAGTGACTTAGAACCCACATTCATAGGTCATGTGACTGCCAACTGTCTAATCAAAGTGGTTCCATGGTACCTCTGAACCAGGAGGGAGGTCATTATCCAGACATAACAAAATAAGATGCAGACCATAGCCAAGCTCTCTTTGCTGTTCCTTTTGCCTACCCTGCTGTGACAATGGGTCCTATCATCATTTGTGGCACATGTACCATGCTCTGTACACCTGAATCTTCCTCTTGCTTTATAATCCTCTCTCTTCTCAATAAACCTTATTTTTGTGCTTGCCTAACTTTGGCGTGTCTGGTCATTTTTCAGCCATGAGTGCACCAAGAACCCAGTTTCTGACTGAAACCTAAAACTCTCTTCTCCCACTATTTAACTATCCTCCCTACAATTTTCACTTTCTGGGTTGCTCCCGTTTTCTCTGGTGTTAAGAAAGTTCAAGCACAAAAAAGCAAATAGGGGCAGGTACCTGAAGTGGAAAGCTGTCAATTGTGCCACACAAGGTTCAGATTCCCTTTGCTAAACCCTGTAAATCCAATTTGTTTACCATTTTGAAAATTCTGTTCTGTGGCACTGTAATTCATCACCTCAAGGGCATAGCTAGGACAAATGATGTATC
This sequence comes from Lepilemur ruficaudatus, assembly GCA_963574885.1. NCBI lineage: Eukaryota > Metazoa > Chordata > Mammalia > Primates > Lepilemuridae > Lepilemur > Lepilemur ruficaudatus. The sequence continues at coordinate 26,367 of CAUYRT010027372.1, read as the reverse complement.
TCCGGTTGTAAGAACCACCAACAGTTGTGGCAGTCCCAGCTCTATAAATGAAGTCTGCAAAAACTGAATGATTAGAGACATTTAAAAAGAGGCAGCTAGAACTAGGAGGGTAAACCCATGTCCTAACCTGGCCATTTGGTTGGTTTCCTTTTGACCCTGAGTGGGTCATTCAGTTTCCTCATGATAGCTTTTACCTATATATCAAAGGGTAATTTTTACTTTTTAGAGAAAACTTTCAAGACAAAGAGAGGCTATGCTTATACTCACAATGAAAATTCATTTTCCTAAATCTAGACTTCCTGTTGTGGAAAGTGTTTTCCACCTTTTTATAGTATCTCAAGAAAGACGTTAAAAACAAATGCTGTCTGAAACACAGATGGGTTTTATCCCAGAAACACAGTAGCATTTTAATTTCTTTTCCCTGTACTTGTTACCAAATCCTACAGATTATTAAATGAGGGCTAACATGAGTCATTTCAAAATTCCCATCCACTAGGCTTTGTGTTCTGGAACTTTCTTTGGCCCGAGATGTGGCCTATAAACACACATGCACAATAAAAAATCCACATACAACAGGTTCCTCAAAGCTTGGCTAAGTTCTCATAAGCATCCCTTTGTCACCTCCTTTTCCAGATGTTATAATCTTAACTTCTTAACTTTTTGCTTTTCAGAACGTCACAATTTCTCCAGCTCTCATCTCACTTTCAGCTAGTTACAAAGTATGACTAAAGAGCTTAAGTGTACAAACATGACAGCTCTTGTTCATCACAGAATTGAATTCCTAAGGGAACCTAGAAAACTGTTCTAAGATGAGTGCATTGTGTCATTCTAGGCTAACGACTCAAGACTCCATGGCAACCTCAAAATGCTGATGATTGAAGTTGACTCCAGAGTATGTGACTGAAGTTCTTCTACCCCATTTACTCCTGGCCTGGTCACTTGGAAAGGAACTTCATTTGTCAGGACAACACAGCGGTTGATGATTTAGGCTCAGGATAAAAGATACTGTGATGGTTTTTATACTCATCTTTGCTATCCCTTGACATAATTAGCAGACAAAACCCACACCAGTGTTCCTCAAAGGTGACATGGCACCAATACTGACACTACTGTCCAGAATTTAAGATAAAGTGCCATTAACTCTAAGGAATGCAAGAAATATGCTGTATCTGGATCTCAATGTAGGTTTCTATCAAGTGTACACATTTACCAAAATTCAGGGAGCTGGTTTAAGTAATATTGTACAGTAAGTACTCTTGGCAATAAAGACCCACAAAATATTGCTAGTAAACAGCAAAAACATGCATCACAAATGTAGAACTCACTGAATGCCAAGATGAACATGTACATATATAGCCATACCTACAAAATGTCACAAAAGCCTTTTTGTTACTCTCCTTTTGAGATGTGGATATGTAATCATAATGTACTCATTTTGTGTCTACTTTGGCTAAGCAATCCAACACTTATTCACCTATCTATTCTCATTAACATTTAGCAGTGTCCCTTGTTCCATTGCATAAAAATACCTATTCCTTTTTTGCAGCTGTTATATGGTGCCATTATGAAGATGCATATGTTCATATTTATTGTTACTATGGACCTCTGATTGATCCTAGAGATACTTCCCTTTAAACAAAATTCTAAAAGAGCCCGTATTTTCATGTAGAAAACTACTGCATAGCACATACCACAGCCATTGCAAGTCCCAATTTGGTGCCAGGAGAAAAGGCTTGTCTAGCTTACCTCTACTGTTGTAAGGATGCATCCACTTCATCTTTTTCAAAAAGAGTGAGATCACTACAACTCCAGCTCTTTCCACGAAACCCAATCTAACTCATCAGTTAAGTCTTTGAGGCTTACAATAATGAACCCCACACCACAAGAAATGGGCAAAAACTGAGAAAACTGTAATCTTCAAAGAGAGAAAAACAAACCCCTTTTATTTCTGAACCATCTTAAGTTTTAGAAAAGACAGATGTAACAATATAGTGGCAGACATCAAAGTATAGCCTGGGCTAGAGTGAAGTCACTGGGAAAATGTTTTCCATTGGTAGAAAAGGTTACCTTAATTTAGTCACTATCTGGCCAATTCACTGCTAAATCCCTAAACAGTGTTCTACAAATATTTATTATATCTTCAAACATCAAATACTAAACTGTTTACCGACTTTAGTATTACTATGAACCAAACTTAACAATTATCAGTATTTTCCTAATCCAATTTGACCTCTCTGGTGTCTTTTTTATTTAGAGGGAGAAAAAATCCCAAGTATCAGGTCATTTTAGCTCTAAGATTTTCAGTATGCCCCTAGCTGGTAAGGACAAATTCTTTTTAACTGCATGAACCTTAACATTGCTCAAATGTCAATTATTAGTAATCATGAAAATGCAAATTAAAACAGTAAGACAACACACCTACTTGAGTTATCTAAAATGTGCGACATACAAGTAATGGTGGGGACGGACAACAATCAGAACCTCCATAGACTATGGAAGGAAATACAATATGATATAAATACTTTTGAAATCTGGTAGCATCTACTGACAACATGTAGGACACGCAGACATGGTAATTCTACTTTAGAATGCACCCACGTAAAAATGCACATTGTTTACTGTAAATTATGTAAGAGTAATTCATAGCAGTCACAAACTGGAAACCAGAAATCATCACAGTGGAATTTCACACATATATTAGAAGTTACAATGTTAGAAGACAATATTATTTCACTACACGAAATGTAATGTTTAGTCAAAGAAACCAGACAGAAAAACATAATTTCATTTACAGAAAGAATAGACAAAAGCCATATGCTGTTAAAGTTAGGATAGTACGATTGCAGTGGTTAAGAGGTTAGTAGCAGGATGGGACACAAAGGGTAACTGAGGATCTTCCATCAAAAAAATTTTTCAATACCTAATTTAGATGTTAACATGTTAGACCAGTTTGTCTATCATAATTTGTATTAATTAGTACTGGCTGCCTGCTGCAATATGTAGTAATGAACTGTTAAGCCATCAGAAAGAATAAAAGTTGAACAGGCACCTAGTAACATCTCTGCGGTCATTAACCTGTCCCAATTAATTCTTGACCTTAGGTAGATACCTATTTACAATTAAAGAGTCATCTTTTGAATTACTGGTACACTGATTTATTACCCAAGTAATTCTTAGTTCAGCCATCCTTCATTCCAAAATGCTTAAAAAAATAAGACAACTCACATTAAGTTGCTTAAAGTAAACCGAAATGCCGTATACCTTTTAGATTTCCAATCCAAATAAAAATCTTGTTTCTCTGTATTCCAATCTTACACCACCTTCATCATTTATTCAAATATTTAAGGCACCAGAGTACTTATGGCATCAGTATGTACTTTTCCAATAGTGTTAGTGGTTAAAAAAGAAATCAGATTTCCATTTCTTCATGTTAAGAGTACAAGTTCATTATCAACTCTCTTTAACATTAAGCCACAACTAACAGCAAGAGATTGTGTTCAACTTTTTATTTCAGTAAAATTAGAATAAACAGCACATGCAGTGCTAGCATCTAAAACTAATACAATAAGCAATTACTAAACTTACAGTGACTTGAGGTTCAATGTTTACATTCAGTAGTTAAATCCACTCTTATTTACTGAAAATACTGCTGGCTGATAAAACTGAATGTAAGAGTCACTGATTATGCCAATACACAAAGATAACCACATGTTTGAGGATTACTAATAAGCCAGACAATCACTGAAAACCAAACCAAAAACACTTAACTAAACAAACCTAGAAAACTTTTGAGAACGTGGACACTTCATATGGATGTTTAGAAGTGCTTCGTTAGTATCTTAAAGACAAATGTATCAAAACCTTGGCATGTTTTAATTTGAGGTTGCCAATCCCGTCTTAAATTCTGTCAGAAAATAATAGCTACATTGCCAATGCCGGGTTCTGCTTGACTCAAGTTTAATAGGACTTAACTTTACATTAAAAGCTCACACTACCCCGAAATATATTATTTCACATACGGTGACATTCAACATTCAAGTGCCAGTGTTTTTTGTACTGTCTTTTGGTCAAGTTTCTTTAAACTTTCAAAGAAACAATTTTAGGCTTACAAAAATAAATATTTGTCAAAATGTTTAATAAATATTACACAAACTAGCAGCAAAAAGTATCTAAAATCTATCATGTGCAAATAGTCTTATTCTCAACTATCATTCCGTGGTCCCAAGTAAAATTTTAGAATCTAGTTCTTAACAAGCTGCGTTCAACAATCTCAAGAGAAAAAATAAGATTGGAAAGTTTGAGGACAGTCACACAAGACATATATATAAAATTCTCTGCATGTGCAATAAAATAAGTATTTGTAAAAAGTTATGGGCAAAATGTACAAGAGTCTAAACCTGTACTAATTGAAATAGCACCGTAACAAATGACCTCAATACTGTCAAGTGCACCTACTTTAATAAAGTTGTAGAAAAAGGCACAATACACTTGAAAATCTATTGCACTTTAAGATATTTTTGCCAACTTCTTATGCCACTGTGAAGATTGTTTTCAAAAGATCACTGCCGTCTGGCCACAAAATCAGCACAGAATTCCAAGTGGGAGAGGCATTTTTAGTGATGGACAATCATCTTTGGCCAAATTCAGCATAAACGGACTATAATTACAATGGAAACCTATGCAACTAAAATACATTAAAACTGCACTATATAGAACTGGTATGTTTTGCAGTTTAGTACATATTCCCAACCTGTGTGATCTCAAGAAATATTTTGTTATTCTTAGATTTCTCAGATTTACAAAGTCTACAAGTGTAAGCCATTTTAACATTTCAACGCAGCTTTAACAGAGCAATGTGAATCTGCATTAAAATAAAGCCTGCTGTATAATCCTGTTCTGTTCATAAACTCTTGACCAAAAAACATCAACACTAGCATGCATTAAAGACCAGAAACCAATCAGGCCTATAATGAGGACTGGTCATTGCCGTGGTAAGCCATTCTAACACTGCAATGTTATTTATGGCAGGCATTAAAAAATCTAATCAAATGAAACCTCTCCCAAACAGTTAAGTTATATTTTTAAACTTTTCCTTTAATATGCCCACATTTACCTAGCTTAGAATAGACTGCCTAAATATTAAATGAGAAACTGCTGTATTTACTTGCATTAACTTCAAAGAGTGCTTTCAAAAAATGTTATGGGTATTCACAAATCCCACCTCATCATGACTGGAATGGCTAAGAGTATAAGGTTCTAAGTGCCTATCCAGGATAGAGTGAGCAAGTCAGAACTTTCACTTGGCGCACTTTGCCACATTAGAAATTATGCTTTAAGATGTTTTCCCCTTAGTCTGCAAGTATCAGAAAGTCCTAATGAGGGCCACTAACTTTTTTCCTTATCATATTTACGGATGAATTGATGATTCCTGCTAAGTTGTATCACACCCGTGTGCCAAGGTTTGATTTTAGCCCAAGTTCAGTAAATTTATTTTGTCAAAACAATTGGTATCTTGAGCATAACTGAGCCAACAGGACATCAAAATAACAAGTTGTCTAAAGTTAAAGTCACAGTACATTAACAAACAAATGATCCTCAGTCACAAAATTATAAATGCAGTTTGGGGTAGGACTAAGCAGGAGGGGAGAGTTAAATCCAAACTACAGCAATTAAGTCTTCAAAACAATTTCTGGATAGGGCTGCTGATTGTTCCTTTTATTTCGTCTTGTGACTTTGAGCTACCTTGAATTTTCAGGAGAATCACAGCTGGTAATGTACTGCAAGTTCTTGAAGCTACACAATATAGTCTGGCTAAGTTACATGTGGTTTCCATATTAGCTTGTTTGAACTGGTGACTTTGCTGCAAAGCAGATTCAGTTGCCCCACCAGTCAACCCCCTGGGAGTTATAATTTCCTCCATATCCATCACTATTGTAGAAGCCTCCATAGCCACCTATCAAGAAAAATGTTTAAAAAGAAAAATTAGATCATGCATTCTTAGCAATTTTTCCTTTTTTCTTAAGTACTTCAATATAAACTTAAAGACAGCTAGGTGTTGGAGTTTTTGTGTTCCTTGGAAATTAAACTTCCCCATTAAATTATGCTTTAAAAAAAGATTACTAAGAGGGAATAAAGCCCTTCCCAAAGAAAAATTAACATTACCTCCACCAAATCCTCGGCTGCTGCTATGACCTCCTCCACCACTGCGGCTGCTGCTTGCACGACTACTACTAAAGCCAGAACTGCTGGAACCACTAGTTTGTCGATAGTCTCTGGCACCAAATCCTCCACTGAATCTACTATTGTAAGAAAAAACAATGTGTGGTCGTATAAGTTCAATTAAAATGCCACCAATGCCTGCTAAAACTTCCCAGCTTTACAGTTCAATGCCCATTGTGTTCTAAAGGCTATTGTACAAATTAATACATTTTAGTGTTTCCAAAGGCCTCAGCAGTGACAGGCTGACATGCAATTTCATGTTTCCCTTTCTAATAATTATCCCTTGCCCAAATTATTTACTCAGTTGAAGGTAAGTGTTACACTTTAAATTTGAAAACTACTTTCCCCAAAGAAGTAACAGTACAAGTAAAGGTGAAGTTTGAAGGCTCAAAATAATGTGTACCTCTTAGAACGTCCACGACTGCTACCCTTGTAATGATGTTCATAAGCCATATTTTCCAACCAAGATGGGACTTCTTGTTTAGCTTCAACAAGAAGATCCAACAAATCCTTTGTAATATTTATGTTCCTTTCATTAAAGAATGAAGTGGCAAGGCCTAAACAGTTGTAAAAAATACATGAAGGCTGGGTTCCATAAAGCAACTAAGTATCTTATGTTACCATGTCACAAATTAAATAGAATACTAGAATTACACTGTAATTCACAATATAACCAAACCAGCCAGGTGCAATGGCTCATGACTGTAATACTAGCACTCTGGGAGGCCAAGGTGAGAGAACTACTTGCACTCAGGAATTTGAGACCAGCCTGAGCAAGAGTGAGACCTCTAAGGTAAGTTAAGGTAAGATAAAATAAAATAACATAAAATGAAATAAAATAAAATAAAGAAAAAACAAAACAATATGCAATCAAATCAAACGACTGAAACAAAAGCTTTTAGCCAAATAATCTGATTTTTTTTCCTTGAAAATAAAGGTTCTAGTTTTAACACTCTCTCAAATCCTTTGCTGCATGGATCACAATTAGTTTAAAAAAAAACAAACACAAAAAACCCCCAAATAACTCCTTACCAAGGTTCCCCACACGTCCTGTACGGCCAATACGATGTACATATTCTTCAATATCACTTGGCAAATCAAAATTGATAACATGTTTCACATTTGAAATATCTAGTCCTCTTGCTGCCACCTGAAAAATAACTTGTATTTAAAAAAAGCAATATTCAAACATGATTAACTAAAAAAATAAAATATACACACAGCTGTAGCCACTAGAATTGGGCTCTTCCCAGAGCGGAACTGGTGAAGTGCCTCCTCTCGATCTCTCTGTGATCGGTCACCATGAATACTGGTACAAGCATATCCTTCGTGGTACAAGAAATCCTCCAGAGAATCTGCACCCTTTTTGGTCTCCACGAACACTAAAGTTAATGAATCCTTCCCTGAAAAATTAGAAAGTTTTTTTTACTAATAGTAAGTTGTCATCACTGTCTGATCTCAATATAAACTGGCTTAACTCTTCCTGCATCTTGTAAGAATGCAAATAGTGGCAATTAAAGTAAGCACTGTTTTAACAATGCTTAGAAAGGGGAGCAAAAGCTGGGGGCTGGGGGTAAACGTGAGGAGACAGAAAAGATGTATAAAGATGTAAAAGATGTGTAACTTTACCTGTTGCATTTAAGAGATCAAGCAGAAATGACCGTTTATCTGACTCTTCCACCCAAACTACTTTCTGTGTGATATTCTCAGAAGTAGAGCCTACTCGGCCTACAGCCAAAAAGATATATTCATCCAAGAAGTCACGAGCAAGCATCTGAAAAAGTGAGAAAAATACTAAGTTATCTTTTTAGTACATAAATTACCTGAAGGTAATTATCTATAAATACAAATGTTCTAAATAGAAGCTGAAATACCAACATTACCTGTATTTCCTTAGGAAAAGTAGCACTAAACATCATGGTGTGACGAACACCCTTCCGTGGCATAGTATCTTGTTCAACTATACGACGGATCTGAGGTTCAAATCCCATATCCAGCATCCTATCGGCTTCATCCAACACTAAATATCTGATATAAAAAATACTCAGCTGATGCTGGGTCATCAGATCTATGTTGAACTATTGAGTGCAATTGCATTTATCAAAATGAATTACGTACACTCACATATCCATGCAAGTAAACATTCCAGCTCACAAATTGACACATATGAAGCACACATACATACACACACATCCCTAAACAAAATGCTTAAGATCATATCATCAAATTAGCTATATTTTGATGGTGACAATGAAACCAAATAGCCTCAATTAAAATTTCACTTGCTCTTCACATTAAGGTTGTCATTCTCAGAAACTGTAGAAAAATTAAAACGAAGACCGTATTTGTAAAATACTAGAAAAGCAATGATCACTAATACAAAAAATTGTTGCACCCCATACAGAAAAATTAACATACTTGCAAAAGTCTAATCCAATCTTTCCTCTTTCCATCATATCCACCAGACGTCCTGGAGTAGCTACTAACAAGTGGCATCCACGTTCTAAGTCCCGAATCTGCTGACCAATATCAGCACCACCATAAACTACACAAGGACGAACTCGAGACCGGTATGAAAACTGTAAGCAAAGAATTTATCAGTATTCATAAAAAAATTCATTAAATTGAAGAAAAAGGCAACAATCACTAAAATGATACTTACTTTTCTGGCTTCCTCATAGATCTGTACAGCCAATTCTCTTGTTGGGGCTAAAACCAAAGAGATTGGGAATTGTTTGCGGCGCCCATATCTTCCATTTTCCTAAGAAATAAATGTCAACTCTGTAACTCAAAACTTTTAGTCTTTTTAAAAGTTTACCAAAAAAATTTGCCTTCGTATTTTCAAGGTTACATCTAAAAAAGCTGTTTTTACTGGATAAACACAATGAAAACAAAATCAAAACAAATGAAAATAAGGTGTATCTGGCATTGTTTACATAAAGGTCAATAGACATTTCTTATTTTACAAAGTAATCTATACCTTCACGGCCTTCAAAGCTTCACCTGGACCATCTGCGTATATTTGACTCAGGATGGGCAAAAGAAATGCAGCAGTTTTCCCAGACCCTTAAAAACAAAACATTGGCTTATTAACTCTATGTTCCAAAGCCCTTCACTAATGAAAAATTTTCTTATGCTCAATTTTCTAAAATATACAGGAAATTTACATAGCTAAGCATGTAAAATGAGTTCTGTGCTCTCAATAAACAATGAACTATTCACATCTTTGTACTTTAATTTAGTAAAAAACCACCACCATTTTGTCTCCCAGGTGGCAGTAATTTCTATTTTAACATCAATTTTTAGTTATTATACACTGCTGGAATGTAAAAACAGGCATCAATAAACTTTCTGCTTAATAGTATAAGACTTCTGCAGGCCAATCTCTATCTTTGGTTTCTCTGCAGCCATAGACATAAACAAATGGATATGCCTATGTCTAAATAAAACTTTAAAAAAAATAAGTGCTGGTTTTGGTCTAAAGGCTGTACCTTGCTTTTTACATAAAAGACGCCATTCTACTTCTTCAGCTAGTAAAAGAAAAATGCCAAATGACTTAAGTTTTATATATGTATATATAAATATATATTTTTTCCCACTGCAGCAACACTAGGCTGACAATTTGCTATGCTATCTTCCAAAATGCCCAGATGAAAATACTAGTTTCAATGCCCAGCATGGTGGCTCACACCTGTAATCCTAGCACTCTGGGAGGTTGAGGTGGGAGGATTGCTTGAGTTCAGGAGTTTGAGATCAGTCTGAGCAACAGTGAGACCCCATCTCTAATAATAGAAAAAATTAGCCAGGTGGTTTGTGCCTGTAGTCCCAGCTACTCAGGAGACTGAGGCAGGAGGATCTTGTGAGCCCAGTAGTTTGAGGTCGAACTGAGTGAGGGTGATGCCACTGCACTCTACCCAGTGCTACAAAGTGAGACTCTGTGGAAAGGAAAGGAAAAAGGAAAGGGAAGGAAAGGAAAAAGGAAGAGAAAAGTAAAGAAAAGAAGAAAAGACAAGACCAGTTCCATCCCAAGTATCCAAAGGTAGAAGACAAAGACACATCTTCAGCTAATCTTTACCTATGTCAAATGCTAAATACAGGACACTCAAGCCTACCTCAGAACTCTTACAGCAAGCACAGTTAAGGTATTATTAACTTTTTATTCTTTATCAAGTAAGCTCACCTGTTTGGGCACATGCCATTAAGTCTCTTTTTTCTTTAATAATAGGAATGGCATGTTTTTGCACTGGAGTAGGACGAGTATAACGAGTAAGCTCAATGTTCCCCATTATAATTTCTCCCATCTCAACATCGCTGAACTGTCAAGAAATTTAACCAGGTCAATCAAACACAAGTAAAAAATACAGAACTAAAAACAGCAGATACAAACGAACGTTTTATACACTAACTGGTTACATTAACTGCAAATTGTTTTATACTAATAAAACAATGTAACGAGCTAAATATTATTGATTTTCCTAATACGAAAGCATCTAATAAAATAGATGGCATTATTTTTTTTAAAAAAGCATCTGAAAACTGACAGCAGCATGGTATTTTTTAAGATAATAGATTCATAAATCCAATGTACGTTAAAAGTTTTTGACTGCTTTGTATGTTTGACACATTTTCTATTTCAGTATTACTCATAACAGTAACATTAAACTCAGTCTTTTTTCATTATCAAATGGGTTTATTGGTAACTTCATGATTGTCAAAAAGTCAAACAAAAAAACTTACACTTTCAATATGTGGAGGACAGTTATTGCCTGTTGCCTCTACTGGAATATCATCGTATTTCTCAAAGTTAATACCAGTGTTTCCTCCAGAAAAGAGTTCCCTGAAATCAAATGATTATTACATACATGTTCTATATAAGATAGCAAGTTTCCTAACAATTAACATACATTCAAAAACTTATTGTTTTTACTTTACTTAGTATAATGGTAAGAAAATAAAAAAACGAAACCAAAAAACTTACTGCTCCAAGCGTTCACTTGGTGGAAGTGGTTTTGACCAGTCATCTTCATCTGATTTGTCACACCAACGACTGTGCCCACTCCGTTCAAATTTGCCAAAGCCAGTTCTGTCACCACGATTGCCAATACCATCATAGTCACTCCGTCCACGATCATCAAACCTGAACAGCACAAGGAATCAGAGTATGTCATTTAGCCAATATCAGAAATACAACTATGTACTATATAAAAAGAAGACCCTTCAAGGATGTTAACAATTCAATACTGGCTTATCTCATTTGTGAAGTAAGGCCCATTACTTAATTTACGGGTGCTTATGTGTAACTGATGTCTTCAGTATTCATTTTTACAAGATTGCTATTCTTAAGTGTTTTCAAATTATACAGCTTAAACCTCTTCTCACATGCTAAGCATAGAAGTTTAGGATACTTTTACCTATTATCTAGTTTACATTCATTTTAAATATGATCATCTGAATGTATTTAGTGATAGGACAGCAAGAATAACACATGGAATTTCTCGTTAAATATAAAATAAGACGTGACAATTCATAGTTCTTAGAGCTTTAGATCTATCTGTGAAAAACAGAAAACATGACTAAATATTGCTATTAAATTCTTTTCACTGTGCAATCAAAATAAAAGTGATTTAAAAAATTGTCACAGAGAAAACCATAAATATGAACTAAGTAAAAACAGACTTCATTATGTCAAGCAGCATATTCTATTTTCATCTAATTTAACAGATTAATTTTAGTACAGAGTTCTTACAGCTAACTAAACAATGAATAAAACCAAATGTGGCTTAAAATCCATTGACAGTCTATTAAGGACAGGCTTAAGAATCACAAAGAGTAAGAGGAAGGAGAAGTATAATGAAAGAGAACCCCTAAAATAATGATTTCTAAATTGCTAATGTACATATACACACAGATAGAATCTAAGAATTTACCTTCCCCTTGATCCACTTCCACGATCACTGAAATAACTAGACTTTCCTCTTGAATCACGGGACCCAAAACTGCTGTATGCATCCTTATCTTTACTACAACTCCAACCTGAACTGTCCTTATCACAGAATCCTTCAACAAAAAAGCAAAAATTAGAAGTTGATGATACTTTTACATGATTCTACCTTCCCAAATATGAAAGTTCTTCATGGACAAATATACTTATATTACCTCTGTGGGACCACAGGTCAATGGGTGCCACAAACTGAAGTTTTACAATCTTATACCTTCTCTTCCACCAGAAATTATTAAAGAGGCAAAGTAATCTCATGGTCAAAGAACAACATTCTGAATAAATACCACTCCTAAAAGACTAACAGATATAGGTAACACATAGTACTCTATAGCACCAACCATATTTATTGGTTTTCATTCACTTTATAAGTGTAAATAATGTACACCCCAAACATGAGCCTAGTCCAAAAAAATTATTTTATTTCATTTATTTTTTACTTTTTTGAGACTCAGTCTGTCTCCCAGGCTATAATGTAGTGTCATCATCACAGCTCACAGCAACCTCAAGCTCCTGGGCTCAAGTGATCCTCCTGCTTCAGCCTCCCAAGAAGCTAGACTACAGGGATGCACCACCACAGCCAGCTAACTTTTTTATTTTTTTGTAGAAATGGGGTCTAACTCTTGCTCAGGCTAGCTTTGAAGTCCTGACCTCAAGGTATCCTCTGGCCTCCGCCTTCTGGAGTGCTAGGATATGAGGCAACATGCCCAGACCTCCAAAAATGATTTTAATAAAACTGTAACAGACTCTTTTTTAAGCTACAAAGGATTTCAAGAGGGCTATCAAGTGCAACCAATATATTTTTTCCCCATATAAAATGTTCATGCTTTATTTTGGTATTTTTATATTGTCATTTGTGTGTGAATAAATCACCCACCCACCAGTGATATATTTTTTAAAACATTATTTAAGAAAGATTTGATTCTTACACAGTGCTGAACTCAACCATGTCCCATCTGTGGATCTATGTTACTTGCCTATTACAAGAAATTCTTAAAGTCAAATCCGTAGGAAGGCAGCTCATTATGTTAGTTTCTCAGCTATGTTATCCCATACCTAAGTAAAAATCTGACAAAGCCTGAATACAAGTTGTTAAATCTAAACATAAGACATACGATATCTAAAATATGTAATTTGCTAAGTCCTAGCCAAATAGTCCTACCTCAGGTACAGTCAGTTACCTGGAGAAAAGCTTAAACAAACAAGTGATCTACATTAGAATACATATATCAGATGTATTATGACAGATTTCAAATTCATAAAGGCTAAAGCCCAAAATTGTAAGCAGTTTATGAACAAACTACTTTAAATGGGCAACTGGATGTAGCAGGCATTATTGTGAACAAGAGGGACTCATCAATGAAGAACTTGGAGAAGGCAACTTGTTACCTATCAACAGCAATATAAATAGAACTAGTCAGTTGAACATCATCAATACATTAAAAATCTGGCTTCATTTAGTAACCTCTAAAAGAAACAGATCAAATAAACGGAAGTAGTCAATTCAAAACATGGAATTTCCAAGTAGTCTATTTTGTTCCACCAGACTTCTTAGATGCCTTCACAAGTTCACATAAAAAAAAAAAAAATCTGTGTTCAAAAGCTACCACTGGATTTTTAAAATTACTCTTTGATAACTTCAGAAAGAAACAGTTAAACAGAGAGCAAATTAGATTTTCCATTAACATAATTCTCAATCAGAAAATTCATAACCCTTCCTTAAGTCACTGTAACACTTTTACTATTAAAAACAAAGATTTCTTGAACATTTCCATAAAGTGCTCAATGTTTTAAGTTAATTTCATGTTATTGTTAAGATTTTCTATTTCAATGCTAACAAATGAAATAACAGTTGTTGTAATTGGAATCTTCAGATGAATGCTGAGAAGCAACTCTATTTGGGTAAAGAAAACCCTCATCCCTCCCTAATTTCCATGTGTACAGGCTAATGAAAAAAGAGTGACAAGAATAAACACATTTCACAACTAGTTAAGCTAAGGATTTAATGAAATTCAGACATTTTCTTAAATGTTTTAAGTTTATAAGTTAATGAAGCTATTTTCCCTCTGACTCCATTATTTGACAAATGACCAATGGCCTTTCGTAGCTAAATTGATTTTTAAAGACTGCTCATATCTAAAAATCCTGAAATACTGCCATCTCCTTTTGAGACACTTAATATATCTTGGGGGCAATTCCAATCAGATACATTCTAAGCAACACTAAGAATACCCATGATGAGAAAAATTCTGCGGTTACTTTGAAAAAAGAATGCTATCACTAGCTAAGTGCTATTCTGAGCTACTGAGAGACATACGGAAACTACAGACTACATGTAAAAAAAACACAAACCCAACCACATGCTCTGGTATTATTTTCCACCTTCCCAATACTTCAGCCACTTCCAACCCCTTATCACTCACTACCTTCTTTCCTTTTTCTGTTAAACACTTTTCATGACCTTTCCTTACCCCACAAATTTCAGATCACCCCTTCTGGTATAAACACAGCTTTCAAAATATCATCTCTGTGATATTTTTCTAATCTGTCCCTTTATTACCCCATTATAATATTAAACTGAATTCTTATTGACACATGTGACTTAACACATTTCACAGAAATCTTTCAAATGTCAGGCAAAAAGTTGATACCAGACAATCCCTTTACCTGCAAAAATCCCATTTTTTATTATGGCAACTTTTCAAGATGGCATTAACTAGAACTTTATCACACTATTTACACAGTGAGGTATCCTCATAAATAATATACTGCTTTCAAATTCAAATCATGTTGTCAATGTTTATAAACAGACAAAGCACTGCAAGCAAAACTACACAAAATGTAAGCTCTTTGAACTTGGTTTGCTGAAGGTAACAAAAACTAACCATTATTCAACAGTTTATGAACTATTCTAAAGTAATAAAGTGCTAGTATTTAAAGACAGTCCTGAAAGAAGAAAAGGAGGAAAAAAAATGTTTATGTAGTTCCCAAAGGTACTTCATTTTCCCTAAGCTTTAAATAACTTCTAAAGGAGCTAGCATTAGATCTACAAAGTAGTCTCAATGACATACCTTTAGATGCTTGTCTGTTTCTTAAGTGAGGAGGTATATAGCGCCCTTCTAAAAGAGAAAATGTAAAATTGAGCCTATGACAGCCTCCAAGATGCAGCATTTTATCAAAATGTCGGCTATTAAAAGACAGGCCCTGAAAAACAAACTTTTAAAATCTGTATCTCATAAATTAAACTGCTTAGTTTGGGAATGAAGGGAAAAAATGCCAGATTTAAAATGTACTGCTTTATAAACACAACTTTTTTCCTAAACAAGAAACAAAATGAAAGCAAGTTTGGGGACTTGGATCATAAAAGCGGGACCCTCAAACCAAATATATCTCATCAGCTACTAGTGTTATTTAGCAAAAATGTTTTGAAAAGTATTTTCAGGAAATTGACATATGAATGAACACTGATCATTAAATATAAGCATTACTACAATACAGGCAACTAACAAAAAAAGGGTCAATGTACTACACTAAAGCAAACATCCAGTGAAAAGCTTTTTTGTGTCCATACCGGTTAAGATGAAGATCATACAATAAAAATATATGACAAGCTGGAAAGGAAAAATGACGGGAGAAAAGTAATGGGTATTTTAATTTTGAGCTTCCTAAGTCAATAGCTTAGCCTACAATTAAAAAACAAAAGCAATTAACTTCTGAGGCACAAGAAAGTCAACTTTATTACCTGATAATCCAAGTTTTAGCTAAATTTACTTTGGGTTTAATTAAATACTCGAAACTGTCTCTACTGGTGTAGTTAAATCTCTGGAATTTTCGTAAAATGGAAAATTAGTTTTAAAATGAATTTACTAGACTAAATGGTTTCTGAGTATATCAACTGCTTTCTTTAAAGGAAGAAAAAACCTGGATCCAAACTACCAACCCTGTTCCTATCCAAATACTAACTTCAAACAAGCCTCTAAAAACAAACAAAAACCTCCAGTTTTCAAAAGCAAGCTTTTATATCAAATTTCCTTTCAAAAGAATTTAACATGGCTAACCCAGTCTGAAGAAATCAGTAAAATCTGGGTTTAAATCTGGTGTTCTTCAGGTAATGGGTAGCAGCAGCTATAGCACTAAATGAAACAATATGTAATTACATTAGCTTTCCCTTTAATATTTAACTGTTTTCACTCAAAACATCCCAACCAGTTTTTTATTATCCAGATATACTAAAATAATTCATATTGTTATATGGTAAAACTGAAGAAAGAAAATTTTTACTTACTGCTTGCTGTACTTCCTCCTGCACTCTGATTATCATCAGAGGAGTTCAGGTCTAGACCAGCAAACTAGAATACAGATATTAATAGATCACATATGCTGACACACTACACACTGCTAAGGCATAAATCAAGCACAAACAGTGTAACAAAAGACAAAGCAAAAGATCGGATTTAGAATTTTTTCCTGTATTATTTACTAGCTGCCATGTCTGCCTCACAAGGTTTCTAGGATGCTCTGAAGTCTACAAAGTGTGACAAATGCAAAGGACATCACCCTGGATGTGCCACTAGTTCCACAGGAACAGTTCAAACTCCTTCATTCCAAACATATTTTCTCTGTAACAACTTTCCATAGTAAAAGCTCTTTAAACATAAAACTAAAATGTCAATAACTTACAACATCCAATTTAACTACAATCATAATGCATGAATATTCTCAATGTCATTGGTTTTCTACTTATTATTTTAAATCTAAAAGTAACCCACATTACGACATTTTGAGGATTCTTTAATACCTTTAATGCCCTAAAGATTGTGCAACTGTTCTTAATTTGGATAAATTCCTAAACATCAAAAGTAGGAAAAAAGTAACATCACCATATTCTGACTATACTGTGTGGATTTACATGGCCCTGCATCATTTCATGTTTGACACTGTAAAGGTGGTTATATTTCTCCCATTATATACATGAGACATTCAGAGGTCTTTGGCCACAAAGCTAAAAAGTGACACAACTGGCACTGAGTGCTTTTAAAAATGACATACCATACCGAATCTAAATTCCTATCTCCTTACACTGACATTTCAAAACTGTGGAAAACAGCTTTTTTCTCTTTACTGCCATTTCCATAATAATTTACACCAAGAACTACTTAGAAGCAGTAGAAAAAGCATATCAAAGTAATTTTTTTCAAAAAGCACAAAATACTAAAGCAACAAGCAGTATCATGTTTGCACAAAAACTTCCTATATCATGTTTATCCACACGGTATAAAAAGCACAATATTATCAAATTACATAAATCTTCAATTAAAAATATTCTTAAATTATGAAAACTTGCAGCTCTAATTTGCTTAGTACTTAACTCTAGTGACAGTGAAAGCAGTTCATCAAGAATTACACCTACTCAGAAATTAATACAAACTAGTACTGTGTTCTACTTAACACATGAGTAGTAAACTTAAAATGCAGGCAGTTTATATACACGTATGTTAAGTAGGAAAATACAAAAACAGACTGTCAAATCCCTCATATTAAATTAAAATTTAGAATCAGTGTCACTGAACTTTAACGATTACACAGAAAGAAAGTTTGTGTAATATTTTTGGTGTGAAAGCTTTATGCCCTAAATCCAACTCCCCCTACTAGAGGCAGGAAGCAGAAGAGTAGGGATAAAGTGTTCATTCAAAGGTCTGAATCCTGCCATGAACAAGCCCGTTAACACTTCTTAGACCACGTACCCTCTCCGCCCCGCACTCCCCGCCGCCTCCTCAAAAGAAGAGGTACTCTACAGAAAGCGGCAAATTCGACCTATTTCAATATCTTCCTCCACTAGCAACAACCAAGTACACAACAAAACAACATGCCCAGCCAATCAACATTCCGGGTATTTTTCCTCCGGGCAACCTCTGCTACACAAAAGCGCACAGCTCTCGGCCACGTGGCCATCCAATGACTCGACGATTTAAGAATAGGTTTAGTACTGTCCTGGGTCCCTAACCTTCGAGGTATCTCCTCGTTGGTGTCCAACTTCCATTTTCTCCAAACACTGGTCAAGAGAAGCCCGTGGCGGCCATGGTTTCCTCCGCTTCCCACTATCCCTTTCTTGTTCCACTACGTCACAAAGTGTTCACTCCGGAAACTCGGCCTCGTCAGCCAAAGCAGCCAGCCGTCAATAATGCAGCGTCTACCGGGCGTGGGAAAAACAAGCTACAAGATACCGGTTCCACTGTCCTTTACCGTCACTTGCTTGTTTGAGTTCCCCAGGCCCGGCCCCAGTGCTAAAAGCCAGAGCACCACCTAGGCGTACACAAAGAAGCGTCGCCACTTCCCGGAGAAAAGGCACAGTTTTCCCCGTGCCACCCACACTGTGTTGCGTTAGTTCACATTCTGCTTACCAACCACGACCGGGCATAAATGAGGGCCGCCCAATAAGGGTCAAAACCGTCAGGACAAGGAAATGGCCAGCTTTCGCGCACCCTCGTCCTCGCCCCCATCACTAATCATTTGGGGGTAGCACATGCGCGTCCCCGTGAGATGACGTAAGCACACTAAAGCCGCCATTGTGCTCGGCCTGCTACAATATCTTACGGCCGCCCAGGCAACAATCACAATCAACTGCAACCGCCCAATTTCTTACCCATACCACTTCCTCACGGTTTAAACCAGTTTCTTTCCTCGTTTCCCCACCGTTCTAGCACATCAAGACAGAAAACAAGGCAGGAGAAGTAAAGTGCTCAGTGAGCACTGCGCCACAGCCAAGTCAGCCCAGGGAAGGGGTCCCCACGAAAAGCCCCGTAGGCTCATTTCCGCTCACCTGCTGGTCCAGTCCAAGCGCATTTCCCACCACCACATGACTCATCCCTGAAGATAACCCAGAGCTCGTAGTTTCCCACTGCAGGTCTATTTAGTCCGACTACCGGACTACTCACGAGGGAACTGCTGCTGCGAAGTACACAGCTTGGCCGCGGGTGTAATAAATTCACTCCTACAGCTTCACGTCAGCACGCAAATCCACCTCCTCCCCGGCCCCCACCAACAACCTCTTCACGGCTACCGTTACGGCTGCCTGGCTAAGTCGCGCTCGTTTAGTCATAACCTCGCGGGATCTTATAGATAGTCCCGTCCTAAACGCTCTCAATGCGCGTGAGTCTTACTTCCTCCGCCCTTTCCGGCAATCTTCGAATTCCCGTTAACTAGCGAGAATTCGTTGTCTTCCGCCTTTCTCCAGTTGCGGGATCTCAAACACAGCGAAAACGTGCCCCTTATTTACGCCACCCTCCGCTGCACCCCCCCGCCCCCAGTTTTCCTCTTTCTCCCACTAGCTCTGTTTTTCTCTCTTCCGGGAATTAGAACTCTAGTGAAATTTCTCCATTTTAACTAGCCCTCGCCTGCCTTTATGAAGCTTCACGCAAGTCAGAACTAGTCAAAAAAAAAACCCTGAAGCCGAGGGGGCTCAGGGTTACACTTTAAGTGATCAGTGGCACATACGTGGTTTTTATAAGCAGTTTCCCCTTCCTATCTCTATGAAAAATTAGAAATTAAATATACGGAAGTTTTTGTACTATCCTCCAAAGGAGCTTTTGGTGCTAGAATTCAAATAGCTCCATTCTGAACATTATCAAAACCGTTTTCTTGTTTTCCGGTTTTAAATTTAAAACATTCAGTCGTGATTGGAACATTAAAATTCTAGTAGGCTTTCTCCTTCCCTAGGTGACATTGTTTTGTCAATTACTGACATGACCTTTTTATAACAAATATTTTCTAGCGACACCTTTTCCTTTCTGAAATTAATTCGTAGGTGATATAACGTCTCACAATTTCTCCTCAAAAGACTTGACAAAGTAATACAAGGAGAATGGATTACACTAAAAAATATATTTTAATATGTAAATATCCTGTACTACTACACTAAGACATAGGAAAAGATTTGCCCAATTCAGCCACAAGTAAAAACAAAATATATTTTCTAAACTCAGGTATATGAACAGTGTTGGAAATGATATTATTTTCCAAAATGGTGAAAACAATACATATTTGGCAAACAGTAGTTGCATTTCTGGAAAAATTCCTGTATGATAAACTTGTCAAAAATAATTTGTGTTTATTATTACACCAGGAACAGTGGTACAGGCCTGTAATCCCAGCACTTTGGGATGGGATGGGAGGAAGGTGGGAGAATTGCTTGAGCTCAAGAGTTTGATGTTGCATTGACCTCTGATCATTGCAGGGCACTCTAGCCTGAGCAGCAGAGCAAGACCCTTTCCATCTCTTACATATATGTGTATATATAAGTATGCGTATTCATACACAGATGCATATACATATATAAATGTCACTAATCCTTGCCAATCATTGTGATAACCAAAATGTTCACACAAGTTTACAAAATGCCCTCTTGAGAAACTCTAGGCTTGATGACCTTTTGGGTCTCTTCCAACTCAGATTTGTAAATTCACATTTTGGAGCACAGGTGAGACATATTCTTGGTCTCATTTCTTTGATATAGACCAGGATAAACATGCGTTTACTGGGTGAGTTCTGACAGCTTTTCTATCTGTGCATGGAAATTGGTGATAAATATGACACAATGTCTAACCTAGCTTGGGGCCTTACTTTACTTTTGAATAGTGCTGGAGTCATGTTGCTGCCGTAAGAGTACCTAAAAGAGGTTAAAAAAATAGAGTTTTCTATTTGCAATTATTCTAAACATACCCTGTTTCTAACAACTAGGGTGATTTGTTAATATGTTATGGCAGAAGTGTCAAATTTGGAAAGAAAAGAGAAGACAAAACTTGTCAAAATGTATTCACTCTGAAAAAGGTAAAATTACCTTTTACCTTGAGGTAGCTGAGTGGGTCACCTTTCACAGCATGTCAGATGACTTTTTCATAAAGCAATTTACTCCTACTCCACATTTTGCTATATCATTATGTCATTGTCTTTCCTCACTACTCCATGGTTCCAACGTCTTACTATAACATAATAAACTGGGATGTGTAAGAGACTGGGATAAGGAAAGAAATCATTGTTATAGATTATTACTAAGATAGAGTGATAATGATGCAAATAAGTAATGTGCTCAGGTAACAAAAATCGTGCTAAAAAAAGCTAGAAGAAAAGGCATAGTAAGAGAGATTCCAAGAAGAAGAAATCTCACTCTTCAGTGAAATTCACTGTTTCCTCATAGACAGACATTCCCCATAATATCATTTGGAGATCCTACTCAACAGGGAGGATCTCCCCAGTAAACAGAAAGATAATTTGGGTGTGTGAAAACAAAAAGACGTTCGCTGCTGAGACTACTTTTATGTTTCAAATTCTAATGAACATTGGGTGTGGAGATTTTGTTTTTGCTGAGAAGAGGAAGGAGCTACAGAAAAAACAGATTGCCTACAAATGGCTGGTGATATAAAGATGTTACTATAGATAGTAGTAAAATTTCTACAGAGTAAGATGTTTGACACTGGAATACTGCTGTAAACCATTATTATTCTCAAAGGATGAGATCTGATACCCATAAAACTGATAATGTATTAAGAAATTTTGCCTAATTATACTCCCAAATAGCAGGACATGGCCTAGAATCTACTTTACTTTTAACAGAGATGGAAAGACCCAAACTAAAATTTATGAGACAGCATTTTATTTACCATTAGTATTGTTAAAGATATCTTAAAACATAAATCCCAGTGCTCTTTGCCTTTGCTTATGCAAATAAGTGATTGAGTAGTAACAGGAATAAATAATAAGGAGCCCCTAGGTAGACGCTATAAACTAGAGGCAAAGGGGGCAAAGACATTGCTTTGCCTTGGAAGAGGATATGGGAAGCCTTGGAAATATAGTGAAAGGAGTTAAATGTGTTTAGGGTTAGGTTATGTAATAGGGACATTTTTAGTAGTTTCTCTGGTGATGGAGAACTTAAAGATAGATCATAGCTTCATGATTAGGGTTGAGTATCACTCCTATGTTGGAATCACAAACTCTATATTTAATAAAAAACTCACTTTTTTTTTTTTTTTTGAGACAGTCACACTCTGTTGCCCGGGCTAGAGTGAGTGCCGTGGCATCAGCCTAGCTCACAGCAACCTCAAACTCTTAGGCTTAAGCAATCCTTCTTTCTCAGCCTCTTGGGTAGCTGGGACTACAGGCATGTGCCACCATGCCCGGCTAATTTTTTTATATATTTTTAGTTGACCAATTAATTTCTTTCTATTTTTTTAGTAGAGACGGAGTCTCACTCTTGGTGAGGCTGGTTTCGAACTCCTGACCTTGAGCTATCCACCTGCCTTGGCCTCCCAAAGTGCTAGGATTACAGGTGTGAGCCACCGCGCTCGGCAATAAAAATAACTCACTCTTTTCTTTACACTTTCCTACTCAGTGATTATTGCTGTCATTGTCATACAGAACTTCACATTTACCAACTTTATCATTTTTAAGATTTTTTAAAAACTTTTTAAACTTCTCTTTTAAAGACATCTTATTTTGCTATGCACCATAGTGTTTTTTTGTTTTGGTTTTGTTTTTTGTCTTTGAGACAGGGTCTCGCTCTGTTGCTCTGGCTAGAGTGTAGCAGTGTTATCATAACTCACTGCAACCTCCAACTCCTGGGCTCACACAATCCTCCTACTTCAGCCTCCCTAATAGCTGGGATTATAGGTATGCACCACCACATCAGGCTAATTTTTTTATTTTTTTGTAGAGAGGGGAATCTCACTCTTGCTCAGGCTGGTCTGGAACTCCTGACCTCAAGTGATCCTCCCACTTGGCCTTCCAGACTGCTAGGATTACAGGCATGAGCCACTGTGCCTGACCCAGCACAGTGTTTTTTATTAAGAAATTTAGAATATACACTTAGGTAAGACCCTGAGACTGGCTTCTGTGAAAGTCTGTGCATGACAATACAGTACTAATATTATGAGCCAATAACTACAGAACTCATGTCATAGAAATAAAATTACAGAGTGGTGTAACTGCCACAACTCATTCAGAGAAGATGATACCACCTAGATCAAGAACAAGCTTTGGAACTCTTACTTTCTCTGGGAAGGTAAGTATGTATCTGCATTTTCAACTGCCTGCTGTTATTAGGTTAATATGAAAATTGAAAGGACGGTGGGTCTTGCAAACAAAAATCAGCTATCTGCTCTCTCTGCTATCTCTCTGTTCTCTCCCTCCCTCCCCACCTAGCTTATGGGTGCCCTACTAAGCTCTGTTTTCACGAACAACTCAAAGGAGCCCAGCTGACAAAAGGAAATGTAAATTTTTTACAGTTGCTAGACCCATTGACTAAGACTGCCTTTTAGTATCTGTTTCTACAATGTGGAGGGATTCTTGAGAAGTTCCTGTATTACAGCATGGGGGACAATCTCCAAACTTCAAACCCCGGCCAAAATCATATCTTGAGGGAAAGGTCATTTTATCTCTAAGGCAGCAGTTTCACACAGCAGATGCCATTATCTCCTTGCAGTTAAGAAGAAGAGAAGGAGCTGATATATAGCAATTCACAATTAAGTTTTTTCCCATAAAAGCAGCAAGCCACTTGGCCTAACTGCTGGCATTTCCCTTCTCTTTCCTTGGGATGCCACACTGTTTCCCTGGTCTGCCCTTCCCCTTCTCTCTCTCTCTCTCTCTCTCTCTCTCTCTCTCTCTGTCTCTCTCTGTCTCTCTCTGTCTCTCTCTCTCTTTCTCTGTCTCTCTGTCTCTCTCTCTCTGTCTCTCTCTCTCTCGTCTTTCTAAAAGATAAAATCATTTTACTTTTACATATCTTAATCTCCATGTTAGAAATCTTTCTCCACCCACACTGTGAGCACCTTAACAAAAATGGCAGCAGCATTAAGAGTTCTCTATGTCCTGGCTGCTCTAAATGTTTCACAAGTATGAACTCATCAAATCCTCACAGCAAACTTGTAAGAAAGGTTCTATTGTAACAGAGAAAATGGCCTGAGAAAAAGACAAAAATGTTTTCTATCTCTTTTAAAACATCTCTCCCAATTGTTTTAGAGAACTGAAACCTGTATGCCTACCTCAGGCCAGTGGTAAGGAGGGGCAGAAGAATGTATTTTGTTCTTTGTGCTACAGGAGATGGCTCAGTGGAACTGTCTGCTACTGCCCAGCAGCAGAGGCCTGGAGCTGGGCAAGCAATAATCTGGGGTAGGCAGAGGGGCAGGCTGAGGAGGTCTGGGTGAGGGTCACAAAATTATCTTCTTGGAAGATAGGACAGAACAGCAATTGCCTGAAGCTGAAAACCTCCATTTAACAGGTTTGTATTTCTGTTTATGATTAGAAATTGATGCTTTATGATGAGAGTGTGTGTTTTTCCTCATTTGCCAGTGAATAAATCTCTCTATCCTTTTCCTTAGCCACTTATCCTTGTTCTTCTGATGTGGACTACGGGACAAGTGCTGAGCTTTTGGTAAAACTTTCTCCCATCTTCCAGGTAAGGAAACTGAGGGACAGAGAAGTTACAGAAACCCTAGATCACAAAGCTAATTAGGGGCAGAGCAGGGGGATTCAAATACAGGCAGGATAATCTCAGCATCTGCTCAATTAACTGTAAGGTTTTGCTTCTCAGGTGTCCTTCTAGCACCTTCAGTTCAACAGCTCCTAAACAGAATTCTCTATCTTCTCCAAAATCTGCTTTCTTCTTTGGTGCTTATCTAACAGTCAGACTCAAAGCCTTGGAGTGATTTTTTACACTACTTCTTTAATCCCTTACCCATTATCCATAAACAATTCCTTCCTTTCCCATCATTTGCATCTTAAGTTAGGCTCTTTGTCTTACTGCCTAGTTCAGGCCTTGAATTATCTCTACATCAATATTGAGCAATTTTTTTCTTAAATGCTAATTTTACAGTAATATGTATGAACTTATTTCCTTCCTTGGGGTGGAAGTATGTATTATTAAAATAGATTTATCATTGTTAAATACTGTTCTTAATTATTCCAGGAATAGTCTCCCTATTCTTTCTGCCTCCAGTCCTTCTCCCTTGTACCTCAATCTTTTTTTCTGCCAGAATTTTTTTTTTCCTAAAACACTGCTCATTGTATTGCTTCCCTGCTGAAAAATCTTTGACATTCTCCATAACATTGAAGATCTGGCTCCACTAGAGCCAGCTCTCCAATTGCGTTTCTCCTATACTCCATCATTCCCTTAGTCATACTGTCTCCTACCAGTACCTCCTTCACTCTCTTTACGCTTTTTGCTTAGGTTTTCTATGAACACACTCAGTATTTCCCCATTTCTCTACTTTGTTCACAACATT
This sequence comes from Lepilemur ruficaudatus, assembly GCA_963574885.1. NCBI lineage: Eukaryota > Metazoa > Chordata > Mammalia > Primates > Lepilemuridae > Lepilemur > Lepilemur ruficaudatus. The sequence continues at coordinate 882 of CAUYRT010027372.1, read as the reverse complement.
CCTTCCATACAAATTGCTCTTCCCATGTGTTCCTGCCTCTAAGAGTCCTATAGTCTTTATGTCTGAATCTTCATGTACATTCTTCCTGAAAATATAGTATAGGTAGTTCCCATATCCCTGGCCCCTTAACCAATTTCCCTGTAATTGACATATTAATGACACATATATGTTGTAATTAAGAAATCAATATCGATACATTATTATAACTTATCTCCATGGTTTATTTAGATTTCCTTAGTGTTTACCTATACCTTTTCCTGTTCCAGAGTCCCTCTAGGATGTCATATTAAATTTAGTAAATCATGTCTCCTTAGGTTTCTCTTGGCTGTGTCAGGTTCTTACTAAGATCTTTGTTTTTGATGACCTATACAGTTGAAGAGGATTGATCATGAATTTTGTCAAATACCCCCTCTTGTAAAATTTGTCAGATATTTTCCCCATGATTAGACTGTGGTGTATAGGATGTACTCACCAGCCAGTTGGTATTAGCTGATCAACACCTAAGTGGACACATAGGAACATTTATCGGGTGTCGGGGAACATTTATCAGGTGTCGGGCAGACAGAACGGGGGAGGAGAGGATGGGTATATACATACTTACTGAGTGCGATGCCCACCGTCTGGGGGATGGACATGCTTGAACCTTTGACTCGGTTATATTGCTCTGACAAGAGGAATATACATAACCTAAACATTCATACCCTCATATTATGCTGAAATAAAAAGACACTGTTTGGAAAGTATATTACCTAATCACTTTATATGTCTGTTTTGTGGCTTTCAATCAGGAAAAAGTTATTGAATATTTACTCTGTATAAATTACTGTGAAAATATCATTTTTATGTGGCATTTGACATCAAATTATCAACATACAGGAATAG
>CAUYRT010027365.1:0-17507 GCA_963574885.1 Lepilemur ruficaudatus | reverse complement strand
TCAGGCTGATTTCGAACTCCTGACCTTGAGCGATCCTCCTGCCTCGGCTTCCCAGAGTGCTAGAATTATAGGCGTGAGCCACCGCACCTGGCTTTATTACAAAAATTTTTAACACAGAAAAGTTGAAAGAAGAGTAGATTTAACATTGTTAACATTTTGCCACATTTGCTTTATGTATTATTATTATGTTGTTTAACCATATGATAGAATGTTGCTGACGTTAATACTTCACCCCTAAATATGTGAGCATGCATCTCGTAGCCCTTGCTAGAGCTTTTGCATTCTGGGCTTGTGATGGGGGTACAGCCCTGATGATTTCTGAATTGCCTTTTGAGTCATTCTTCCATTGTCTTGATGAGTAACAGCTGGCTTCTGTGATGGCTGAGCCACACCAATCTTATTAAAAGGTCACTTGCCACACCCGTGTTCTCTCCCAAACAGGCTTTCAAATTTTTTCTAATCTAATGTAGATAGCCTGAGAATTTAAGTTCTGCTTCTCTCTCTCTCCTTTTTTTTTTTTTTGGAGACAGAGTCTCATCCCATTGCCTGGGCTAGCTACAGTGTCGTCATCATAGCTCTGCAACCTCAAACTCCTGGGCTCAAGTGATCCTCCTCCCTCAGACTCCAGAGTAGCTGGGGCTAGAGATACATGCCACCACACCTGGCTAATTTTTAAATTTTTTTGTAGATATAGAGTCTATGTTACCCAGCCTGGTCTTGAACTTCTGGTCTCAAGCATTCTTCCCATCTCAGTCTGCCGAGGTGCTGGGATTACAGGTGTGAGTGATTTCACAGGCTCAGTCTGCTTCTCTTTTGATTAACAGTTTCATCTTCAAGTAATTTCTGTCTTCTTGCATTTTAGTATAAGCACTCAAGAGAAGTCAAGCTGTACCTTCACTTTGTTAAGAAATTTCCTTAGCCAAATATCCAATTTCATTGCTCACAAATTCTACCTTGCGCAAAACACTAAAATATGAACATAATTCAACCAAGTTCTTTGCCGCTTTGTAACAAGGATTACTGTTCCTCTATTGTACAGTAAGGTGTTCCTCATCTCCATCTGAGATGTCATCAGAATGGCCTTTATTGTCCATATTTCTACCAACATTCTGCTCACAACCACTTAGATATTTGCTAGGAAGATTGAGGCCCTTTCTACAGTTCTCCTCTTCCTTCTGAGGGCTCATCAGAATCACCCTTAACAGTCCATTTATGGCAATATGGGCTTTTTCTACCATGCACCTCCAGATTCTTTCAGCCTCTACCCCTTACCCATTTCCAAAGCCACTTCTACATTTTTAGGTATTTGTTACAGTAGCACCCCCACTTTTTTTTTTTTTTGAGACAGAATGTCACTCTCTTGCCTGGGCTGGAGTGCCGTGGTGTCATCCTAGCTCACAGCAACCTCAAACTCCTGGGCTCAGGCAGTCCTACTGCCTCAGCCTCCCGAGTTGCTGGGACTATGGGCATGCGCCACCATGCCCGGCTAATTGGCTAATTATATGTGTATACTTTTAGTTCTCCAGCTAATTTCTTTCCATTTTTTTAGTAGAGATGGGGTCTCGCTCTTGCTCAGGCTGGTCTCAAACTCCTGAACTCAAACAATCTACCCGCCTCGGCCTCCCTAGCACTCCCAGAGTGCTAGGATTACAGGCGTGAGCCACCACGCTGGCCGGCACTCCCACTTCTTAGTACCAATTTTCTGTCTTTGTTTGGGCTGTTACAACAAAATACCATACACTGGGGAGTTTATAAGCAACAGAAATTTATTTTTTACAATTCTGGAGGCTGGGAAGTCCAGGATTAAGGTGTTGGCAGATTTGGTATCTGGTGAGAGCTTTTCTAGTTCATAGGTGAAGCCTTCTACCTTTGTCCTCACATGGTTGAAGGAGTGAGGAATCTCTCTCGTTTATAAGAGTACTCTTATAATCCCATTCATTAGGGCTCCACCCTCCTGATCTGATCACTTCGTAAAGGCCCACCTAATCTCATCACTTTGGGGGTTAGGATTTTAACATGAATTTTTAGGGTGTGCAGATTTTCAGACCATAGCAATGTATCTTCTAAAAATAAGGCCATTCTCTTTACTGACCCACAGTTCTACCATTATCACATCCAATGAAATAGTTTTGTAGTATTTTCTAATGTCTAATCTGTGTTTAGATTTCCCTAATTGACCCAAGACTGCCTTTTAAAAAAATTTTGGGTTATACATTTCACTTAATTTGTTAATGGTATATTTTTGACATAGATGAAATTAATGATAAAATCCTCTGAAGTTTCTACCTCATATTGCACTTGGAGACTGCCTCATTACTGGAGAGCTGGTGCTGCTTAGAATCCTAGCAATGGATGGGACCCTTGAGGTAATTTGGTGTAGTGATTCCCAGGTTTTGGTGATCATTAGGTAGGTTCCCCTGGGGAGTTTAAAAAACTAGATTCCCTGTACTTACTTCTGACTTTCTGATCTTTAGGGGTGGGTCCCAATTACCCATTCTTTTTCTTTTTCTTTTTTTTTTTGAAGCAGAGTCTCACTGTGTTGCCTAGGCTAGAGTGCCGTGGTGTCAGCCTAGCTCACAGCAACCTCAAACTTCTGGGCTCAAGCAATCCTTCTGCCTCAGCCTCCCAAGTAGCTGGGACTACAGGCATGTGCCACCATGCCCGGCTAATTTTTTCTATATATTTTAGTTGGCCAATTAATTTATTTCTATTTTTTTAGTAGAGATGGGGTCTAGCTCTTGCTCAGGCTGGTCTCGAACTCCTGACCTTGAGTGATCTGCCCGCCTCGGCCTCCCAGAGTGCTAGGTTTACAGGTGTGAGCCACCGCGCCCGGCCATTCTTTTTCTTTTTAAACTCCTCCAAGTTACTGTGAAGTTAGTCTGGCACTGGTCTGTGGACCTATGTTTGGGGACTACTAATTTAGTCTGTCCCATTCATAGGGCAGCTTCACTCAGCTAGAGAACATCAGAGCCAGGACTAGAAGCAGGGCTTTCGTATTCATATTTGTACCCTTTGTCAAGCATACACACCACATAATTGCTCTGCAATATGATGTGCAATTATTAAAACAAACAAACAAACAAAACCCCCAGAAAACCACTCATCAAAGCATTTAAGCTAATCCTCCCTGGGGAAGGTAATGATTGATGTGTGTCCTGAAGGTTAAATTGAAGTTTACCTGTAGACGAGTAATGAAAAGGGCATTCCAAGGAGAGGGAGCAGTACATGCATGTGTGCAAAATATGTATGTATTTATATATAAAACATTAGCTGTTTGCGTAACAAACAGTAGGTGTTCAACATGTATTGGCTGCCTTCTCCATTGTATCTTTTATGGCTGGAGTAGAGTGTGTGTCAAAGTAGTGGGAGGTAAAAAAGCGATATTAGGGAAGACTGTATACAGTTGGCCCTCCATATCTGTGGGGTCTGCACCAAAGGATTCAACCAACTTTGGGTTGAAATAGTAAAAAAAAAAAAAGTAAATAAATAACAATACAATGATTAAAAAATACAGCATGACAACTATATACGTAGCATTTACATTGTATTAGGTATTATCAGCAATCTAGAGATGATTTAAAGTATATAAGAGTATGTGTGTAGATTATATGTAAATACTATGCCATTTTATAGAAGGGACTTATGCATCTGCAGATTTTGGTCTCCTGGGGCTGGGAGTTAGTAGGGTGGGGGGCTGGTGTGTTTCCTAGAGCCAAGGGACAACTGTACTCTGTGTTGGACTTTATAGGCTATCGGAAGTTTTTGAATGAAACGCATAATCCAATATGAATTTAAGGAGAACATTCTGGCAGTATATGGACTTGAGGAAGCAGGGAGAATGATTTTAAGAAATAATATGTTTGAATATATCATCACAGCAAAATTTATTTTCCTTATGGAAATGATATTTCTCATCAGCTTTTATAAATGATCAGTTTATTGTTTTTAATTGACAAATCATAATTGTATATATAAATTGTCAGTTTAAATAAACCTAGATGTAAAGTTGACTTTATTTTTTTTTGGTGACAGAATGAGGCATGTATTGTATTTCACATTTTGAAAGCTTTAGTAGATTCAGTCATTCATCATGTATCACATTGTGCCAAGCACTGTGCTAGGCTCTGGGAAAACTATGGTGAACAAAATGGACTTGGACTGCACTTCATGGAGTTTACCTTCCACAAGGGGAGGTAGATATTAATCAAATAATAAGATTAAGAATGAAATAATAGGGAAATTAGGCCTTATGAAGTCAGGAGGCCATGGAAGTTAGTATCATCTTTCACTATTTCAGTAGCCTCTTAACTGGTCTCTCTTTCCACTCTTATCCTGGTAGTCTGTTTTTCCCACAGCTGCCAAAGCGATTCTTTTAAATAGAAGTTACTTTGCTCAGAACCTTCTTATGGCTCCTTATTTCAGTCAGTAAAAAATCAGTTTTCACAGTAGCCTGTGAGGCTCTGTAGTGATCTGTCCTTGCCCCATCACTTCTCTGATCGTATTTTCTCCTACTATCCCCTCTCATTCACTCCACCTCTGCCACAGTGGTCTCCATGTTGTTCCTTGAATACCTGGGCGCTGCCTTAGGGCCTTTGACCTGCCTGTTCTCTGTCAGATCTTGATATAGCTAATGAGCTTGATATGACTAATCCCTCCCTTCCTTCATGTCTTTGCTTAGGTGGCATATTCTCTTTATTTAGTTTTTTTTTTGAGACAGATTCTCACTTTATTGCCTGGGTGAGTGCCGTGGTATCAGCCTAGCTCACAACAACTTCGAACTCCTGGGCTCAAGTGATCCTCCTGCCTCAGCCTCCCAAGTAGCTGGGAATACAGGCACATGCCACCACGCCCGGCCATCACGTAGTATTCTCTCAATGGGGCCCACCTTGACCACCAGTTTGACATTTCAGCTGGTCCTACTACCACCTATACACCCAAGCCCCCTTACTCTGCTCTGTTTTTGTTGTCCCCTTGGCATTTAATCACCTTCTCACATGTTATATGATTTACTTATTTTATTATGTTTATTGTCTCTTTCTCCTGTACTGAGGAAAGTACCACATAGTGCTCCACATAGTGCTTTTTATCTGTTCATAGATATATCTTGAATGTCTGGAACACTGTCTAGCATGTAGTAGGCACTCTAAGTAAATGTTGAGTGAATAAATGAATGAAGGGAAAGCTGATATTTGAGTTGAAAATTGACAACTAAGCTGATATCTGAAGTATGAGTGGGAGTTGATTAAATGAGAAATAATAAGAAATCACTGTGACTAAAGGAAAATGACAGGAGGGAATTTGTTATGATAGGAAGGACTGAGACACTTTATAGAGTTTTGTCTTTATCTTTTTTTCAGAATTAGATGTGCATGACAGTGTCCTATGTCTTTATGTTAAATACGAAGGCAAGTAAATGTTTTAAGCAGGAGGGAGATACCAGATTTGTGCTTTTTTATTAAATCATTCTAGCTGTGGTGTGGAGAACATAGTGATGGGGCAGGAGTGGGATGTGGCTGAATCAGTTGGGAAGCTACTATAATGGGACAAGCGAGAGAATAGTATTCAAGTCACAGTAGTGGTGGAGATGGAGAGAAGTTAGACGAGATATTTGGGAGGCATAATCAGGTGATGGATTGGATGGGAGCTGTAAGAGAGAAGTATAGCAAGGATGACACCTGGGTTTCTGGCTTGTGTAACTGGATGAATGCTGATTCATTTATTATAGGGAATCCTGGAACAGGATCAGGTTCGGAGTAGGAGATCGTGAACTTGGGTTTGGACATGGTGGTTTTAAGGTGACGTTGAGATGCAATGCCAGGCAGGTGCTTGGATGTAGGGATTTTCGACTGGATATATAAATTTGTAAATAAACTTCATATAGAAGCAGTGGAGGGGAGGATTCACCAAATAATCCACATTTTGAATAATTAAAAGTTAATAAGGACATTACTGGGGGAAGTTATAAAGTTACATTAATACAATTAAATCTCTTTAAAAATCTATGTTCCTTATCATTTCTTTGATTTTAGATTAAAATCTTTTACCAATATTGGTGGTACTTATTAACTTTTATTCTCATTATATGTGATTTACAATTCAGAAGGCAAGTAAGCATTCCCTGAGGTTAAATATGTAAAATGTCTTTTCCAAAAGTACTAGATCTCTGAATAATTTATGTTATTGGATTTTAAGGCCTATAAAACATTCACACAATGAGTGCCTAGACACCAGGTTTATAGCTAACTCAGGAAGAAAACTGTATTCTCCAGACTTCTTTGGCAAGGTTTGAAACAGCAGTAAGAATCAAGGTCATGATAGATCTCAGTGGACTGCTTTCTTCTATTTCCAAATGATCACAGTGTTCCTCTAAATTGAGGCTATTTAGCTTCTTATTCTTCTTCTTGCTTTCTTCACCACAGGCAGTGGAACAAACAATAACTTTGTCCCCATGAAATCTGAAATGGAAGAAGTACTGTGAAACTATGTATGATGATGGGTAGCAATATAGTGTAATTATGAGCATGAATTTTGGAATCAGACCTGACCTTCAGTGGGAAGCCTGGTTTTCCTCCTTGCTATGTGTGTGACCGTAGCAAGTTAACTATTCTCTGAATCTTTTCGATAATATGGGGATAATAATAGTAACTACCTTAGCATGTTTGTGAAGATTTATTGAAATAGTCCCTGTAAAGAGAATTTTTCTGAGGATTGGATGGAGTAGTCTGTAAAAAGCCTGGCATCTATAAGCACCCTGTAACTAATAGTAGTAGTAGTAGTAATAGTGGGGAAGATATAGAGTCTATTTTTGTTTCATTTGAATCAACTTCTTTTGCTTTGGCCATGTAGACCTAATTAATCTACTGATTTTTTGTAATAGATTTTTAATGATACAAATTGTAATTTAATTTTAAAAAACGTTAATTGATTTCTGTGCTGTCACATAAATCCCCTGATGATGAAGGATAAGTGTTATTAATGTTTATTTTCCCCACAGTGCCTTGCTTGTAGGAGACTTAATGTTAATATTCAGAACATGCTCTCTGGGAGTTAGGTATTGATAAAATACCATAATGTGTGTATATAATGCCAGGCACGCAGTAATCCAGGGAAGACAGGAAATGAGTGGGAGATGAACACTGATTCGATACTCAGTCCTCTTTCATATTTTCTCCCTGTGATTCCTTAGCTGCCCCCATGACTCCAGTTACTGCGTAATTACTGAGAGCCTCTAATCTGTATCTCTGTCTTATACTACTCTAAGATTTTAGCTGTCTCATGTACATCTCCACCTGAATGTCCTTCAGTCATATCAAATACGTTATACCCAAACTAACTCCCCTCTCCCCTTCTCCCTTTTAGCAGTCCCTGTTTAATGTTCACTCACCTGCCACTGGGCACACAACCAAAAAGCCTGTTAATCATTCTTAGTTCTTTCCTACGTATTGCTAATACCTCTTTAATATTTCTTAAATTAAAATCCTTTTCTTAGCTTGTACCACTTTGGCCTCAGTGTACATCCTTATTCTATCCCTGTCTAAAATGACAGCAGGTATCTCTTTAATATTTTTCTTTAGTTCCTCCTCTACACTGCTGCTACCAGAATTGTCTTTCTGAATTACAGATCTGATTCTGTCACTTCATTGCCTACAAACCTTTGGCGGTTTCCTATTGCTTAGAGCAAGGATCGCAAACTATAACTTGTGGACAAGTCTGGTCTGCTCCCTATTATATAAATTAAGTTTTATTGGAACACAGACATGTTCATTTGTTCATATATTGCATATGGTTGCTTTCATGCTACGACAGCAGAGTCCAGTAGTTAGGACAGAGATTGTATGGTCCACAAAACTTAAAACATACACTATCTGGTTCTTTAGAGCAAAAGTGTGCCAATCTCTGGCATAGAGGCTAGAGTTCAGACTTTAGGCTGAAAAATCCTTAAAGATCTTGTCCCAAACAGATTAATCACCATCACTCTCTAAAATACCTTAAACTGTACCCTGTTCTGTTTTGGACCTATATGATTTTGCATATTTTATTTCTTTTTTATCTCACAGACCTCTATTTGTGCTTCAAAATCCAGCTCAATTTGCTCTTTCTCAGTTGAACTTTCCTCAGCTCTTTCTGGCAAGTAGTGTCCTATAACATTTTTTTTTTTTAAGGGAAATGCACAGGGTCCACGTAGAGAAAAATGAAGAGGCTTATTTGATCTGATTGATTGATTGATTTTTTTAGAGGTGGGGCCTTACTCTGTCACCCAGGCTGGAGTACAGTGGCGTGATCATTGCTCACTGCAGCCTCCAGCTCCTGGGCTCAAGTGATATTTCTGCCTTAGCCTCCCGAGTAGTTGGGACTCCAGGCACACACCACCATGCCCTGCTCATTTAAAAAGTTTTTGCTATGTTGCCCTGGCAGGTCTCAAACTTTTGGCCTCAAGCGATCCTCCCACTATGGCTTCCCAAAGTGCTGGGATTACAGGTGTGAGCCACCTTACCCAGCCCCTGTAACACTTTTAAAAGATTTTTATTACACTTCTAAAAGATTTTTATTTACATTACTTAAAAAAAAAATTATAGCACACAGTATATGTTTATTATAGCACATATCATAATGCAATTAATGTACTTGTCCTTTTGACAGTCTCTAACCAGACTATTCTCAACATTGTTTTAATCATTTTTATATGCTCATGTATAAATGTATATATGTATGTATGTATAAACATTATATACTATTAGCATTTAACAGCAAGTGAAGAGATGGATGAACAAATATGGTTATTATAGAAGTTTGAGTAAATGACAAATTTCTGAATTAGATATGGTGTTTGGGACTCCACACATGTACATTATTCAAATCATGTTTGGATGTTAAAAAGTATAATTATTTTTTCCTCTTGCTTTTTGCAAGTGTCCTCGCTTTCCTAAACTGAGTTTTTTTTTTTTTTTTTTTGAGACAGAGTCTCACTCTGTCACCTGGGCTAGAGTGCCGTGGCGTCAGCCTAGCACATAGCAACCTCAAACTCCTGGGCTCAAGCAATCCTTCTGCCTCAGCCTCCCAAGTAGCTGGGACTACAGGCATGTGCCACTATGCCCGGCTAATTTTTTCTATATATATTTTTAGTTGGCCAATTAATTTCTGTCTATTTTATTTGCTTTTTTTTGGGGGGGGGACAGAGTCTCACTCCGTTGCCGGGGCTGTAGAGTGCCGTGGCATCAGCCTAGCTCACAGCAACCTCAAACTCCTGGGCTCAAGCAATCCTTCTGCCTCAGCCTCCCGAGTAGCTGGGACTACAGGCATGCGCCACCATGCCCGGCTAATTTTTTGCATGTATTTTTAGTTGGCCGATTAATTTCCTTCTATTTATGGTAGAGACAGGGTCTCGCTCTTGCTCAGGCTGGTCTCGAACTCGTGACCTTGAGCTATCCACCCGCCTCGGCCTCCCAGAGTGCTAGGATTACAGGAGTGAGCCACCGCGCCCAGCTTCCAAAATAACTTTTAAATGAATAAGCACTGTCTCTCTGCAAGGGTGACTATCAACCCAGGGGGCCACCCAGCAGCACTCACGAGACAGGACACCCCACCCCGTTACCTGGCCAAAGACAAAGCAGTACAGCGTCACACCCATGGCCCAAACATCCAAGGCCTGCAAGGGAAAGAGGGCTTAGTGTGAGGGGACACAGGGCAGTGCCAGGTGCTGCCACTGCTTCTCCTGTCCAGCACCCAACCCTCCAGCGTTCCTTTGGGGAACGAACCCTTCTCGACTTCCAGTCCATGGCATCGGGGTGCGGCACCTCCAGAGCCTCCGGGATGGGCACGTGACCCAGCCCTGGCCAATGAGAGCACCATTTGCACCAGCCATAAAGATCAGTTGAAGGATGGGCACATGACCCCCACTGGACCAACCAGAGCCAAGCCCAGGGTTTTGGCAGGAGCTGTGCAGAAAGAGGACCACTCTGGCAGCTGCTGAGGTTGGCAAATGACGGCGAGTAGCCTGGAGCTGTTGGTGCCTGACCCACCAGTGGAGGAAACCGATTCAGGAAAATATAACTGAAAGATGGAGAGACACGGTTTCTATCTGAGTCCCTGGATCTAGCCGAGACCGAAGCCAAACGCAGCCCACTCCTCAGCTCTTTCCCAGTGGATTCACTATTTTAAGCCCATTTGAGGTGGATTTTTTGCCACTTAGCACCCAAAGGACCCTAACACAGGCAGAAGCCAGCGGCTCAGGCAGGCCCCAAACCTACCTTCCCGGAGAAGATCTTGCGAGTCTCCGAGAGTGACTCTGGCGCCATGAAGGCGGGCGTCCCCACGGTGTTGGAGAGGAGGGCATCACTGCCCTTGAACTCGTTGCTCACACCGAAGTCTGCGATCTTGATGTGCCCGTCCTCTCCGACCAGGAGGTTGGAAGGTTTGATGTCCCGGTGGATGATCTTCTGGTAGTGTACTGGGAGAGAGCAGGGAGGAAGACCCTATGAGGATCTCCACGTGGCCACCTGGCCTGGGGACACAAGCATGGCACCTTCTGGAGCCTCATCTCCCATGGCCCCTGGCCTTGCCTAACCTTCCCCTCCCCAGACCTGCACCCACCCACATGCTCTGAAAATAAGAGAAAAGAGTATCTTCAAGAAAGAACTCCTTAACCCTGTTCTCAAAAATGAAGCGTGAAACACTGACTGCCGAAAGCAAGTCATAATCACCTGTTATTTATTAAGGCACAGGTGACAGTGCATGGAAAGTTTTTGTTGAACTTGGCTCCCACCTAGGATCCTCAAGATTGGTGACAGGCAGAGTTTCATTTACCAACAGGCAATGCTCAAGGTATTTACCAAACCAACAAACACCAGAGTGGGTTGATTTGAAGTGTGAACCAAAAACCAGAATTAGGGACTTGGCTAACTGTCCCTGCCTGGATGTCAGCAGGACATGGCAGAGAATACTCCTATGGTCTGGAAAACCCAACCGCCATTTCTGGGGTGATGATGATAATATCAATGAAAGCAGCAGCAGCGCCCTCTGTTGAGCACCCAGTCAGGGCCCGAGCCCTGTGTTAAGAGTTTCACATTTATCCCAGTTAAACTTCAAAACAAGCCTATGTGATAGGCGAGCCAAAAGGTTTAACAGCCAGAGGCAGCAAGGACACCTGCCAATCAGAACCATTGATGTGTACTGGCTGATCTCAGCCCTGGTGAGAGATACTTTATCCCCATTTTACAGATGAGGAAACTAAAGCTTCAAGCAGTTAACAGGACCCTGATCTCAGGGTTGCTGGGAGGAAAAAGAGACGAGGCAAGTAGAGCCCCTAACAGGGCCCAGTACCCGCAGAAAGCAATGGATAAACTGTCACTATTGCCATTGTTCTTCATTTCTCTGAGGGCAGGAAGAAGGGTTTCTGCTCACCAGGGTGTGCCCCAGGATGGCTCTCTGCAGCTGTCCCCACGCTGCATTTCACACAGTTCTGTTTCCCACCTACCTCCTCATGCTCCAGGAAGGAAACAAGACACTTTCCATTTCCCACCCACCAGCTCGGAATGCTAAGACCCACTGGGGGAGAGTCTTCCCACAGGCCCTGCTTACAGTACTCAATGCCTTTGATCAGATCCTGGAAGTAGAAACGGGCCTGGTCTTCGGAGAGCGGTTTGAGGGTGGGCACTTCCATCACAGGCCTGAAAGGTCGACACACGCATGAAAAGGCAAACCAGACCCACCCGGCCCTTGCCCTCTCTCACGAGTGGAGCCCAGCGCCACCTCATGCAGCTCTGCAGCTCAAGAAGCTTCTGGTATCACACCAGCTGAGAGCTGGGACACTCACCCTTGGTTGACCAGTTCAAACACTGCAGGGAAGAGAAGGGTAAATTGTCACAGTGGTAAACAGGGAATCCTGCCCCCTCGCAGTCCTCCCACCTCCCAACCACATCCAGAAGCACCAAGAAGCACAGAAACTAACATCAGGGCTGGGGAGAGGAACAGTCCACTGACCGAAAGCTGGCCAAGGTCTTGCTTTGCTAAGTTCCACCAGGAGGCAAAGCCTGGCTTTACTTCTCCTGCTCATAATGGCCAAGGATCCACTGGCCAAAGAAAACAAGGCAGGGGAGGAAGGAAGGAGGCGGCCAGTGGAGTGGCCAGCTTACGGGCCCCTTCTCACCCCGTAATGGTACGTGGAGACTCCAGGGATATGACTGATGCTAAACTGTGTCCTCTTGTCACACCCAGACCCTCAGGCACCTTGTGCCAGAGAATGGGTCTGAGGGGACACAACCTCAATGGCAATTTTCTGAGGCCCAAAGAAATAGCCATATTAATGGGGCAAATATATAGTTAGATAGTTAGGTAGAATGAACAATATTTGAAAGCACAACAAAGTGACTATTATAATCAACAATAAGTTAGAATATACTTTAAAATAACTAAAAGAGTGGACCTGGAATGTTCCTAACACAAAGAAATAAATGTCTGAAGTGATGGATACCCCAATTACCCTGATTTGATTAATTCACATTGTATGCCTTTATCAAAACATCACATGTATCCTATAAAGATATACAACTATTATGTACCCATAATTATTAAAAAACACAAAAAAGTATGTATTTAGTTTCCTATACTGAGTATATTTGAAAAAAAAAAGTGAAAGAAGCCCAAAAATTAAAAAAAAAAATTCAAAGAAGCAGCCTTAGGGATCTTCAAAACACTAGGAAAGTTTTGATCCAAGAAACCACAAGAACAGGTTTCAACAACCCTTTCTGCATTCTCCAAGCTGTAAGGCTGTGCCAGGCTACAGACCAAGTGCTGTGGGATAACATGGTTCCAATTATTCAGCCCTTTTGATCAGCTAGCCTCTGACGCTTTCCCATAACTCTCCATCTAAACCAAGACTCAAGGTGAGGGTGGGAATCTTCTCAAAGGTCACCTTAACCCATCCCCAAACCTTTGTGATCCACATTCACACACAAAGGCTGCACACCATGCCGGTTTCTTCCCAGCCCTGTGTTTATGGGAAACTACCCCTCCAACCACCAAGCATTACATAAACTGTGTTCAGGCAATGCACAGGGTTTTTTTGGTTGGGGTTTATTTTTTTTCATTTGTATAAATCAAGGTGACATTTACATAACATAAAATTAACCACTTTAAATTGTATAATTCAGTAGCACTTAGCAAACTCTTGCAACCAGCACCACTGTGTAGTCCAGAACATTCTCATTGCCCCAGAGGAAACCCTGTACCCATTAGCAGTCCCTTCCCATTCTTCCCCCCTCCAGCCCCGGGACACCACCAATCTGCTTTCTGTCTCTATAGATTTGCCTATTCTGGACATTTCATATAAATAGAATTGTACAATTTTCAGCCCTTTGTGTCTAGCTTCTCTGACTTAACATAATATTTTCGAGGTTCATCCGTGCTGTAGCATGGATCAGTGCTTCATTCTTTCTAATGGCTTAATTCCATTGTATGGATAGACCACATTTTGTTTATCCATTCATCTGTTAATGGGCATTTGGCCTGTTTCTACTTTTTGGCCGTTGTGAATAGTGCTATGGTGAACATTCATGTACAAGCATTCATGTATTAATACAAGTATTTGTGTGAATATCTGTTTTTAATTCTTTGGGGTATATACATACCTAGGTGTGAAAATGCAGGGTCATAGAGTATAGTTATTTAATTTTGCTCTCCTGGGACAAACACAACTGGGAATGTGAAGCTGTACTTTAGGAAGTGAAAAACTGGCACAGTGGATTTCAAAATCCAGTGGAGAATGACTTTGGAGTCATTTATTGTTCTGGAATCATCTACCCACAATGGGGTGAGCGTGTGATAGAAACTAAAGGGTTGTTGCAAGCTCTCCGAGGGCTGGAGTGGCCAAAGGGAGAGGGGAATCCTTCAGATATAAACAAGGCTTAAAGGTTCTTTTTTTTTTTCCCCCCCAAACACGAAACTTTACAAGGCTTAAAGGTTCTGATGAGAACAAGAACTTAACTCCCCCAGACTCCTCCCTGTCTTCAGGGTCATCAACCAACGCTGGGCAAACCCAAGTTAGGGCAGATTTGCCCTTGCTTCAGGCTGTGGTTGGAAACAAATGCCATGCCAAAGGTACAGCTTCCACAGACACTGGAACACCGGCCCCCTCAGCTCCAGCCTCGCCTGCCTTGGTTATGTAAGTCTTAACTTGCAAGCTTCGGGAATTTCTGCACCTTCCTCCCACCCATGCAAGCGCCATGCATCAGTCAGCACGAGAGAAGTTGGCCTGCTGAAACAGGGCTATTCTCAGTCACCAACAGTTCTGTTGGGGCTGAGCAGTGGGTGGGAATTTTTTAACCTCTAGAAAGACAGATGGAGTTTTCTACCCTTGGAAGGTCAGGCCTGCAGTCGCAAGTCCCTTCCTGATACCTAACTCGCTACCCTGTCTGTCTTGGGCTCACACAGCTGTGGCTGCAAAGTAAAAAATGGCCATGTCAGGATTTTCAAAACCACTGGAATCACATACCCAAAGTCAGTACAGCTCCTGTCTGCAACTGCCACCTCAAGGAGTGAAAAACTGTCCCCGAAGCTGCCTGGCTCAAGCAGATTAGGACACTCCTCCGTGAGGCGTGGGCCATGCTCTCTGTGTGCTCGTTCTGCTCCTCAGAGCAAAACCCTCCAATGGCTTCCACCTCCCTCAGAGTCAAAGCCAAACTTTTACAAAGGTATAAAAGCCTTCTGCCACCCGGTCCCCACTGCCCTGCCCAGATGTCACCTCAGGGAGGCATTCTCTGAGGAGCCACTCTATTTCCCAATTCCCCACCCCAAAACACCAGTCCTGGTTCCTCTTACCCTGCTCAGGTTGTTTTTGCCTTTTTAGAGTATTGTCACTTTCAAAACCTACACATAATATTTACGGGAATGCCCTAAGGGCAGGGAGTTTTGAATTTTGATCCTGGATGAACCTAGATTAGGGTCTGACAAATTGTCTCATTTGTTGAATGAACAACCAACCTCCTCAGAAACAGCCCAGAGCCATTTGGAGTTGGGTCTGGGCCCCTGAGTGAGAGAATTATGCTAAGGATACCATTCTGGGCCAAAACAACTTTTTACATTTTGTGATTTCTGCTGTATTTCCCCCAACTTCACTCACTTGCCTACCATGGTTATAATTTGGCCATATCTATATACCACATAAATTATTTATTTAATGTTTTTCTTGAAATTGACTCGATTTTTAATTTTTTTTTTAAGACAGAGTCTCACTCTGTCGCCCAGCTAGAGTGCAGTGGCGTCACAATAGCTCACAGCAACCTCAAACTCCTAAGCTCAATCAATCCTCCTGCCTCAGCCTCCCAGAGTGCCAGGATTACACGTATGAGCCACTGAGCCCAGCCTCAATTTTTAATCTTTTAGCCTTATCCTAGGTGACAAATATCCATGAAATCGTGAGTGTAAGGTGCTGGTTATAGTTTTTCCTATACAATGTTAAATTAAATCTAAAAAAAATTTTGTTAATGTTTTCTATGTACCACCTAGAATAGTACCCAGCATACAGTAGGTGGTCAACAAATATTTGCAAATGAATGAATAGGAGATCTAGCTAAAGAAAGCTCTAGCAAGAACTCTTTCACCTCCTGCTTCCAACCAGGATACAGCCTTCTGTAGAGCCCAGCTGGAGCCTGAAAGGGGAGCTATCTTTGGTGGGAGGTACCAGGGGAAAACGGCTGCCTCCCCCCAGGCACTGGCAGGTGCCTGAGCAAGGGTGGCAGAAGGAAAGGGGTCTCTTACCCATGTACAGATGATCCTCATTGGGGTCATCCAGCACCTGTGGGCACAGCACAGGGACAGGCCAGCCAGGGGGCGGGAGGAAAGAAAGACAGAGAACAGAACAGATATGAGCACGAAGTAGCATCCACATGACTGCGTTTGCCAACAAGGGGGCTGCATTTCACACTGGTATTCCTAGCTGAGATGGAGGGCACAGGAAAAAAATCCCCATTTGGAAAATAAGCACCTCCTGGCCCGATCCTCAAGGGTTGAACATACCCAGAAAGGAGGTTACAAATGGGAGGGGGCAAAATCCTCCCTGAGAAATCCCTCACACTTGAATAAGGATCCAGCCCATTTCCTAGGAGACAACCGACTGGTCTTCAGGGTGAAAATTCACATCCTATTTGGGCTCAAGTGACTCCACCATGAAGCATCCCCATCGTCTCCTGCCTTGGCAGGAAATGATGTATCCCTGCCTGGAACTGCCACAGCACTGTCTTTCTGTCCAAAGGACAGGTGCCAAGCTATATCCACCTTGGCTGCCTCGGTGATGTCCCGTACAGGGCTAGGCACATATTAGGTGCTCAGAAAACATCTGATGAATGAATAAAAGATGTGCTGGCAAAGAGTCTTATTGGGTGAACAGCCCAGATGCCGCAGGGCAGTGGGGAGAAGAGAGATCCCACCAGGACCCAGGGCCACTCGCTAAGCAAACGCCTTTGGGCTTCCTCTAAGATGGCCAACTCCAGCATCAGTGAGTCAAGATCGTGAAACTCAGCGTGACAGACGAACTGCAACTGCCATCTCTCTTCTTTGGGAAGTAACAAAAGCAGGATCCTTGGCTGGATTGGTCCTCCCACCCTTTCCCACATCAAATTGCCTTCCCAGCACCCAAGATCAACAAAACAACAGGCTCTGCCTGAGATAGGGATGCACTCCAGGCAGAGCCGGGACCAACAGCCCAAAACCCTGAGCCGTACCCTGCAGGGAAGCCAGACCCAGGACCTTGCCCACCTGAGGGGCCCCAGGCAAGGTGGCAGCAAACCCTCCCATCTACCAAAGACGGAGATGTACTCCTCCAAATAAAGGCCTCCAGCCTTTTGGACATGCTATTCCTCCCCCTGCAGTGCCCTTCCCTGTCTTCCCCATCCAGGGAACAATCAGGGCCCTCTCAAACACCACTTCCTTCAAGAAGCCTCTCCCAGCCCTTCAGGCTGAGCTGGCTGCTCCTACTCTGTACCCCGCGACACTCTGAATGTCCAACACAGTACTTTATCACACACTATTTTTACCAGTCCTTTTCATCTAGACCTGAGGTGCTCCAAACATGACCTGGGGAATTTCTGGGGGTCCCGAAGATGCTTTCAGAGAGTTTATATGTTTAAAACTATTTTCACTTTAAAATCAAGACAATATTTGCTCTTTTCACACATTTTCTACTAGTATACAGGGTTTTCCAGAAACCACAACGCTTGTAATATCACAACAGGCTAAATGCAGAAGCAGATATGAGAATCCAGATGTCTTCTACTAAGCCAAACATTAACCAAAAAATATTTGCAAGAGGCCGGGCGCGGTGGCTCACGCCTGTAATCCTAGCACTCTGGGAGGCCGAGGCAGGTGGATAGCTCAAGGTCAGGAGTTCAAGACCAGCCTGAGCAAGAGCGAGACCCCGTCTCTACTATAAATAGAAAGAAATTAATCGGACAACTAAAAATATATGTAAAAAATTAGCCGGGCATGGTGGCGCACGCCTGTAGTCCCAGCTACTC
>CAUYRT010027363.1:0-17086 GCA_963574885.1 Lepilemur ruficaudatus | reverse complement strand
TGAAAAATACTTTCAATTGCTACTGTTTTTTTTTTTTTCCAGACAGAGTCTCACTCTGTTGCCTGGGCTAGAGTGCCGTGGCGTCAGCCTAGCTCACAGCAACCTCAAACTCCTGGGCTCAAGCGATCCTTCTGCCTCAGCTTCCCAAGCAGCTAGCACTATAGGCATGTGCCACCACGCCCTGCTGATTTTTTTTTATATATATATATATTTTTTAGTTGTCCAGCTAATTTCTTTTTTGTTTTTTTCTTAGAGACGGAGTCTTGCTCTTGCTCAGGCTGGTCTCGAACTCCTGAGCTCAAATGATCCACCTGCCTCGGCTCCCAGAGTGCTAGGATTACAGGGGTGAGCCACTGCGGCCGGCCTACAATCTGTCCCTCCTAACAAACGGCTGGAGAAAATAAAAATGAGCGTTCCAAATGGGAACACACATACACACACGTGCTCTTGAGCACAAACCTGAAGAAGAGAAGGCAAGCCATGCTGATATCTGGAAGAGAGAATTCTAAGCAGGGAATAGCCTGTGCAAAGGCCCTGAGGTGGGGTGTGCTTGGTGTATTTATGGAGGAGCACAGAGGACCCTGTGGCTGGAATGGAGTGGGGTCAGGGTGAACAGCAGATGTGGGGAGCACAGGGACTCTGGATCTTACTCCCAGTGACATGGGGAAGCCAGTGAGGTTGGGGCCGGAGAAGCCTCCTGATCTTGCATTTTGAAAGGATCACTCAGCAGCCAAGTGGCGAATAAACTGGGGGTGGGGGTGTGTGACTCCAGCTCTGTGCTCTTCCCTTGAGTACTGAGCCTGCCTTTCTTTCTTTGTGTTTCCTCTTTGTGGAGGGGCAGGAAGGGGGCGAAGTCTTGCCGGTTCTGTTTCCATTTATTTAACAAAAAATGTTTACTGACTGCCTCCTTGATGCAGGGCTCTGTTCTAAGCATAGGGGCACAGTTGTGACCAGGGTGGGTACTGGACCTGCGGGCGTGAAGCTTGGTACACAGCAAACAAAGAGCATTTCAGGTAGCAGCAGTTCTTGGAAGAAAATAAAATGGAGTGATTGGGGACGCTCTTTTCAGACAGGTGCAGTCAAAGCCGCTTCCTGGAGGAGGTGACACTTAAGCTGAGCCGGGACTGATGAGAAGAAGCTGGTAATGCAAAGGTCTGACAGAAGCTACTGCGTGTGCACTTTGTAGCTAAGTCCTCACTGACAGATGACAATCACACTGCCAAACCCCAGGGTCACCTCAGCCTCCTGTTGGAACAGCTACCGTTTCACTTCCTCTGCCCAAGGCATGCAGGTGCCCAGGCAGGCAAGAGGGAATTGCGGCCGTGTGGTACCTGGACCTGACACGTGGAGGCAGTTACTAAACTGCATTGCAAGAGCCCATATGCCAAATCCTGCCCAGATCAGCGACATGGAACTAAAAGGCCCAAGTAGGATTTTTTTTTTTTTTTTTTGAGACAGAGTCTCACTCTTTTGCCCAGGCTAGCGTGCCGTGGCATCAGCCTGGCTCACAGCAACCTCAAACTCCTGGGCTCAGGAGATCCTCCTGCCTCAGCCTCCTGAGTAGTTGGAACTACAGGCATGTGCCACCATGCCCAGCTAATTTTTTTCGATATTTTTTTTACTTGGCCAATTAATTTCTTTCTATTTATAGTAGAGACAGGGTCTCGCTCTTGTTCAGGCTGGTTTCGAACTCCTGACCTTGAGCGATCCTCCCTCCTCGGCCTCCCAGAGTGCTAGGATTACAGGCGTGAGCCACCGCGCCCGGCCGCCACGTAGGCTTTTAAAGCTTTTTGTAGAAAGTGATGCTAAAAGGAGGAAGAGGGTATTCTATCTCCTGGGACCTCTCGCTGCTGGGATCAAGGAGTGAGAACTGTTTCTTACCATTCCCTGCTGCTGAGTCTTTAGTGGTTCTCCCCAAGGATCAAGTTCTTCCCTCAGTGTTTGATGAGAGGCACTCTGGGAGGCCAAGGTGGGCGGATCGCTTGAGCTCAGGAGTTTGAGACCAGCCTGAGTATGAGTGAAACCCCATCTCTACTAAAAATAGAAAAATTAGCCAGGGGTGGTGGCATGTGCCTGTCATCCCAGCTACTCGGGAGGCTGAGGCAGGAGGATGGCGTGAGCCCAGGAGTTTGAGGTTGCTGTGAGCTAGGCTGATGCCACGGCACTCTAGGCCCGGCAATAGAGACTCTGCCCACTCCTCCAAATAAATAAAAGAGAGGGGATTCTGGTGGCCACTTTGACACAGTGAACCAGCCACTTAAGTAGGTCACGTGGCTTCAGGTCCTGGTGTGGGCCCAAAACAGCTGCCTCCACTGGGAAGATGAGGATTTGATGTAACAATATGATAAATCCATCCTCCTCATCATACTGTGTTAGCTTCCACCCGTGGAGGATTTACTTTGCGCCAGGAATTTTGTTTTCTTTTTTAAAAATATTGTGTTTTGAGTAGGTATTATGTTCTCAGGGCTCCAAATTCACACGGAACCAGTGAAAGGTCTTCCTCTCCCCCGGCCCAGCCTCCAGCCCCCCTCTCCAGGGACAACCAGCATTTCTAGTTTCTGGTGTCTCCTGTCAGAGACATTTTATGCAAATATAAGCAACTACATGTGTGTTTTTCTTTTTTTTACACAAAAGGTAGCATATTATATATATTTTGCACTTAGTTTTTTAACAACGAATTTTTGGAATCATTCTAGGAGCTTTAAAAAAAAACCAGTAATAACAGGTCTTAAGTGTTTACTATCTGCCAGGCATTGTGTCAGACACTTTAAATACTGATACATACTGTATATATAATATATAGTGATATATAGTATATGCAGTGATATATTTGAATACATGACATTTAGTAATATATATGATATAGAGATACAGTGGCATATATTATCTATACCTACAGTGATATAGACATGATAGATATTATATATGTGATATAAGCTGTATGTATGATAATGATATATATTGTGATACATATGGCATAGTGATACATGATACATAATAACATATACTATTGTATATGACAGTGATATTTTATATACGATATATACTATAATATGATATATAGTGATACATAGTGTTACATAATGATGCATATTATATAGGACAAAGTGATATATGTGATAGAGATATAATGACAAATACTGTATATACATACAGTGATATACAGTGATATTGTAAATGTGATATATACTACAACTATGACATACAGTAATATATAGCACAAAGTAGACAACTCTTATTTATTGAACACTTACTAACTGCTGTGTCTTCCATGTGTCTTCCCCTGTCCAGCTGGCCCATGGTCAGTCCCCTGCTAATCCGTCCCCTCTTCCCACGCTTTCTGGCAGGAGCCTTGCTCCCGGTGGCTTCCACTTTGCTCCCCCGTTGGAGGCATCGTAGCCCAGTGTGAGGTGGGCCGACTCCAAGATACACCGACTTAGAGTCCACCTTCCTGACCACGGCCAGGTGACGTCGCCCCTCCGTTTGGTGTTTGGAGGGTAAAAGTCCTACAGGGAGAGCTGCGTTTAGCTATGATCATGACAGTCTAACGCAGCTTCTCCAGTGCCCACAGCATTTGTTCTGTTGTATGAACAGACACAATTTGCTTCTTCCCTGGAGCACAGAGACTACTGTGTTCAACTCCGCATAATTATAAACCATGTTGGGATGAACATCCCAGAAGGGAATCTTGGCCATTAATCTTACCTCTTGGGCTCTGTCCTGAGGAAATGAAAACCGTCCCTCCACGTTGTGATTCTGGCTTTTAATACACGCTGTTCCGTCATTCCCAGGAATTGCTCATCTTCCCACCAGAAGTGTTGGAAACGGCCTATTTCTTCACACCTCGCCCCATACTACGTATTAACATGTTTTTTTAAAGTTCTTACATTTTTTTATTTTTCCTTTTTTTGTAAAAAAAACAGCTTTTGGGGGGTATAGTTTATATGTAATGAACTGCACATATTTAAAATGCACAATTCAATGTTTCGTGGTGAAACTATCACCATAATCAAAATAACAAACACTTCCGTCAGCCCCAAAAGCAGTTTCCTCGTGTTCCTTTTGTCATCCTTCCCGTCCACGCCTCCTCCCTACAGCCGATTACTGACTTGCTTCCTGCCACTTTGGATCAGTTTGCATTTTCTAGAACTTGACGTAAGTAGAAGCACGCAGTGCTCATGCTTTTTGTCTGGCCGCTTCCAGCCGGCACAGCGCGGTTGAGGTCTGCCCCGTTGTTGCTTGCATCGGTGGTTGGTTCCCACGTGTTGCCAGGCAGCGCCCATTGGATGGGTACGCCACAGTCTGTTCATCTAATCCCCGGTTGACAGACGTCTGGGTCGTTTCCAGTTGTTGTCTATGACAGATAAAGCTGCCGAGAACAGTTCTGCGTGCATCTCCGTGTGGACATGTGCCTTCCTTTCTTTTGGGGAAATACCTCAGTGTGGGATGGCTGAGTCACATGTCCTGGAGTTGGCGTTTTTTAATCTCTTGAATTGATTTTTTTCCACCCGGGAGCTCAGGGCAGGGCAGGGATAAAGAGGAGCGGAGTGGTTGGGTTCCCATATTCCGTTTCACAGGGTCTGACATCCACCTTGTTATCTTGGGGGCTCTGACGTTGTTCTGGATCCTGTGAGTCAGCCTCTTCCTTTTTGTGTTTTTTCTGTTCTCATCCCCAGACGGGTTGGGGTTAATGAGAATCAACTTTCACTTTGGAATCAAAGAAACTGGCCTGGGGTTGTGTCAGCTCTGTCCTTTGGCAGCTTTATGACTTTGAGCAAGTCCCCTGCCTCTCCCAGCTGCACATTGATCTATGTTTGTTCTTCCTGCATTTATGGATAATACAGTACGTCCCTTGCAGAGTTATTGAGAGAATCAATAAGGAAAGGAGGCCGGGCGTGGTGGCTCACACCTGTGATCCTAGCACTCTGGGAGGCCGAGGCGGGAGGATTGCTTGAGCTCAGGAGTTCGAGACCAGCCTGAGCAAAAGTGAGACCCCATCCCTGCTAAAAATGGAAAAAATTAGCCGAATGTGGTGTCGAGCCCCAGTAGTCCCAGCTACGTGGGAGGCTGAGGCAGGAGGGTCACCTGAGCCCAGGAGTTTGAGGTTGCAGTGAGTTCCACCCTGGGGCAAAAGAACGAAACTCTGTCTCAAAAAAATAAAAAATAAAAAAATAAAAATAAAGGGAAGAAGAAGAAAAGGGTAGAGAGGGAAAATGGTGGGGTATCTGAGGAAGA
The DNA here is from genome assembly GCA_963574885.1 of Lepilemur ruficaudatus. Taxonomy (NCBI): domain Eukaryota; kingdom Metazoa; phylum Chordata; class Mammalia; order Primates; family Lepilemuridae; genus Lepilemur; species Lepilemur ruficaudatus. The sequence goes on along the minus strand of CAUYRT010027363.1, from coordinate 11,851 downwards.
AAACAAAAGGAATCAAACAAAAGGTAAAAAAGGATTTGGTTTGGGCAAAACAATTAAAGTAACTGATTGCTGCTTGATGGAGTGGCTGTAGTGACCTGATCGTCGGTGCCCTTGTGAACTTGGGCAAGTATGTTATTTTCTCTTCTCTCAGTTGGGTCTGCTCAGGCACCTGCGGGTCACTGGTGGGCTTGTGATTGCGAGATGGAGAAGGTGAGAGGACCCAGCAAACCGGAGCGCCAGGCGGCCTCTGTGTGCACCTTTCCCTCGAGAACCCAGATCGAAGGCATCGGCCAGAACTGTGACTCTACAGCCAGGTCACGCATGAATCCAGCTGCGTCTCCTCCTCACCTGTAGCCGCCACCTTGGTTTGTGTCACCCGTGGTCTCCAACCTGGCCCTCGCCACATCCCCGAGTGCTCTGGCCTCTGAGTGACATTGTCCCTTCAGGCAGCCCCAGGAATCCTGTTGAAACTGAGCCTGATTTTGTCCCGCTGCTGCTTCCACCATCCAATGTGTCTCAGCCCACTCAGAATGACGTCTCCATCTGCCCCCCGCCCCGGTCTGCTTAGAAGCCCCCCTCGTTCATTCCACGGCAGCCTCGTGCCTCGTGGACTCTGCAGCCAGACTTGTTCCTGGGTCAGAATCTTGCCATCCACTGTCGCCGCCTTGAAGATTCTTCCTGGCAGCTCCTGTGCCTAACGCCTCGCTCAGCTCTGAGCTCAGACACCTCCTCAGAGAGGGCAGCACCACCCTGAGGGCGGGAGCCTGCCCGCGGAGGCGGGAGGTGGTTGTGGCTTGGCTGCCGGGTGATGAAGAGAGCTGGAAGGATCGGGAAATGTTTGCAGGTGGAGCTGACGGAACTTGGATGAGTGGGGTGGAGTTTGGGAGTGGGATGAGGACTCGAGAGGGGTTGAGTAAAACTCCCAGGGCTGAGCTCAGCACGACCTACCAAGACAGGGTGGGCTCAGTGCAGCGGCCACGCCAGGGGAGACCCAAGCAGGGGCCTAATCGAGGGAAAATCCCCGGATGCCGCCCTCAGGCCTTTTAGCTGGGACCAGAGGTGTTAAAGCAGGCCTGGTGGCCCCTGTGGTTGGTGCTTCCCTGGAGGTGGCCTGTCGTGAAGCTCCAAGGCTCGCAATGGGCTCCGTAGCGGTTCTGAAGCCAGGTGGGTATCTCCAGGTGCCCCGACACACCAGGACCAGGGGTAGGAGGACCTGCGCCCTGTGTGGGGCTGGCTTGGTCTGGCTCAGAATCTAAGTGGGGTTCCTCAAGCCTCTGGGACCAGAGCAGGCTGCCCAAGGGTGGGCTCATTAGGACCTTGACTGTCACCTTTGGAAGGAACCTTAGAGGTCTTTGGCTAAACCATTGATTTGGAGAAAAAAATGTTTAAATGGCAAATTACTGTTACGTCATTTAGGCCAGGTGTGGTGGCTCACACCTGTAATCCTAGCACTCTGGGAGGCCGAGGCGGGTGGATCGATCAAGGTCAGGAGTTCGAAAGAAGCCTGAGCAAGAGCGAGACCCCGTCTCTACTAAAAATAGAAAGAAATTAATTGGCCAACTAAAAATATATAGAAAAAATTAGCCGGGCATGGTGGCGCATGCCTGTTGTCCCAGCTACTCGGGAGGATTGCTTAAACGCAGGAATTTGAGGTGGTTGTGAGCTAGGCTGACGCCACGGCACTCTAGTCCAGGCAACAGAGTGAGACTCTGTCTCAAAATAAAATAAAATAAAATAAAAAAGTAAAAAATTAGCCAGGTGTGGTGGTGTGTGCCTGTAGTTCGAGCTATTTGGGAGGCTGAGGTGGGAAGATTGCTTAAGCCCAGGAATCTGAGGCTACAGTGAGCTACGATCTTGCCCCTGCACTCCAGTGTGGGTGACAGAGTGAGACCCCAGTCTCTGAAGAAAAATATGGGAGGGGGTGAGGGATGAAAAATTACCTGCAGGGTACAACGTACACTACTCAGGTGATGGATACACTGAAACCCCAGACTTCTACCACTATATAATACATACCTGTAATGGAACTCAACTTGTACCCCCAAATCTATTAAAATAAAACAAAGTAAAATGAAGGAAATGAAAAAAGTTTTTTAATTAAGAAATATCTACAGAAAGATCTACACCGAGCAGGTGACGTAAAGCTGGAGGCAGAGCTTGAGTGGTGCTGACACAAGCCAAGGAAACCAGGAACCACGGAAGCTGGAAGCTGGGAGAGGTCAGGAAGGGCCCTGCCCTGGAGCTTTCGGAGAAAGTGCAGCCCCCCCACACGTCGGTTTCACACTTCCAGCCCCCATAACTCTGAGAGAAAAAATTTCTGTTGTCTTAAGCCACAGATTTTGTGGCAGTTTGTTATAGCAGCCCCAGGAAACTAATGTACTTGTGTCAGCACCGCATCAGAGGAGAAGATGGAAATTGGACAGCGTTGGGATGTATCTTGGGATGTGTTTTGAAGGTGAAGCCAAGAGGTTGGCTGATGGGAGGAATTTTGTCAGAACTGCAAGGGGGTTTCCGGCCTAGGTCCAGTTGCTGGTGGCACAAAGATCCAATTATCGAGACTAGGAGGATTGCCAAAGAAGAAAGGGATGGTTAACATCTCACTGGGAGAAGCGGCCTCAAATTCATCTCCCCAACTAATAGGGGATCACAGGCTTTTAAAGAAGGGGACACGTGCCTTGGGGCAGACTGTGGGGGATGGCGAATCTGGTCGGGAAGTCTGCCCGGGGCTCCTTTGTCTTGCAGAAAATCCACCATTTCTGGGAAACAGCTCAAAAGGTCAAGTAGTTAGTTAAGGGAGAGGATTATACAGGGGTCATTGAAATGTTTTCAGTGGGGGGCTGGTTACAGGAATGTATTGGGCGGGAGAAGGAGAAGAGTCCAGGCCGGCTCCACGGTTTTGTTCTGGGCATCTGGAAGGAGGACTGTGTATCCGAAGGGCTGTTTCTGAAAGAAAACGTGCTCCACTTTGGATATGTTAAACCTAAGGTGCCCGCCGGCCATCTAAGTGAAAGCCAACTGTACAGATATTCTCTTTGTTGTTGTTTATTTGGGTTTTTTTGTGTGTGTGTGCCTGAGGACATATCTTAAGATCTTTCCTTCTGTTGATCCACAAAGAAATGCCTCATTCTTTTTTTGTAGTTGTGTGTTCCGTTGTATGCATCCACCAACCTATTTAACCAGAATCGGGCATGTTTCCAAATGCTTAGATGAATGAAACTGTCTACAATGGTTGTTCTTTGTTGAAATCAGTGCTTGCTAATTTTTTTTATTTTTTTTATATTTTGAGGCAAGCTCTCGCTTCATCACCCAGGCTGGAATGCAATGGCATCATCATAACACACTGCAACCTCCAACTCCTGGGCTCCAGTGATCCTCCTGCCTTAGCCTCCCAACTGGCTGGGACTACAGGTGCATGCCATCACACCCAGGTACTTTTACTATTTTTAGTAGAAATGGGGTTTCACTCTTGCTCAGGCTGGTCTTGAACTCCTGACTTTGGGCAATCCTCCTGCCTTGGTCTCCCAAAGTGCTAGGATTACAGGCATGAGTCACTACGCCTGGTAGCTTGCTAGTTTTTGAGTGCTTCCTGTGTGCCTGCTCCTGAGAGGAATGACTTCCTGAAGGAGGTGATTTGGTTTAGTGGCCCAGGGGCTCCAGTTTGGGACCATCACTGCGTGTGAAATGGGTTGCTGGGTTGCTGTGTTGTCTGGAGAGATGACCAACACAGAGCCCCAAGCGAAATGTTTCAAATAGGCGTCATGCATGTGGCATCTTTGCTACCATTTCTCATATAGCTATGTTCCAGAGGCCCGAGACATGAAAAATGTTTTGTGGGTACCAGTTTCATCTTCCTTGATGAATGGCTTACCTGGTCCAGCAGGTCCCTTTTGGAGGTTTACGATCCTTATTAGCATATTGAAGGGTCTGATAAATTATGCAGCAAAGACATTTTTGTTTCCTCCAGTATCACCGAAATGAGTTTCAGTATATCACTTCTCCTTCCCCCATCGCTGTCAACGTCTCAGAAAAAAGATCACTAAACCAGGTTTGTGTTATCTTTTCAGTGGGTGATGCCTCCCTCTCTTAGGTGGACTTGTTCTTTTGAGTATCAGGGTTTTTCTCCATTTCTTGCTTAGAGATGATAAAATACCAGATTACCAGGTAATGTCTCTCTGAGGGTCCCAGCCATCCCCCACCTGCCCTCTATTCATCCCATGGGGCACTGGGGCACAGTATGCAAATTATAGCACCCATTATGCAAATTAAATAGCATCCTCCCCAAAGAGCTCCCTCCCATGGGTGGAGAATAGGGGCTAACTTGTGTTCCTCAGAACATTCTCACCCTGGGGGCTTTTGGAGCGTCCCTTCAGGAGTCACAATGTAAAGGGAACAGCCTTAAAAACCTCAACACGCAAAGAAACTTTTTGGGTGATGGGAGTATTTTAAAACTGGATTGTGGTAATGATTATGCAACTGCAGAATTTATTAGAAGTTGCAGAATTGTGTGCTAACAACGGGGAAGTTTTATGGTAGATAAGTTCTAGTTCAATAAAGTTGTGTTAAGTAGAGCAAAAAAGAATACATCCAGCCACCCCTGCACCTGGGCCTGCGAAAGGGTCTTGTTGACCTCTGCAAATCACACACTTGGCTTTGCCACCCGCCAGAGGAGCCTACTGGGCAGGCAGGAGAGGCAGTTCTGGATTTTCTCCTGTGGAGGGGAGGCATTCGAGGCTGAGGTGGTGGGACCTGCCTCCCAAACAGAGCTGGTCTGATCGAATCCCACTCCCCAAAGAGCAGAATCCACACGGAGCCGAGAGCGCGGTGGCGGCTATTTTCTCTGTCATCTGCGGTCGGTGGTGGTTCCTGAGGAACAGCAATTGCATTAATTGAGCCTTTCGGGGAGATGTTCCCTGAAGAGAGATAAGAAGACCTCAATTCCGGCCTGCCTACCAACTGCAGCGAAAGCCACGTTTATAAACCCCAAATAGAGCCTCGCCAGATTGCCAATGCCCCTTGGCTTTCCCTCCAGAACATATAAAAGTTGACTTGCGTTTGAGTTCTTGTTAGAGGCTCCCTCCCTACTGTACCTAAAGTTTCTTTCGAAATCATTTAGCCGCTTTTCCATACAAAATTATTGACTGCAATATAAAAAAGGGACTTTGCCATTTATGATCTGAATAGACCCAACTTTCTCCCCTCCCTTCCCTTCCCTCTCTTATGTACTCATCCATCAAGTTTCTGGGAGCACCTCTTCCGTGCCAGGCTCAGCGCGGGCCCAGGGAAGGCAGGAGAACCAGCCACGCTGTTCCTGCCTGGAGTTTACAGCCTGTGAGGGTGACACTCTTGCCCACATCAGCCCCTCTCTCCCACTGTCCCTTCCCAGCATGTCCCATGACAAGCCTTTGCCCCTGCCCCACTCATAGCATAGCAGGCATGGGCTATCCTGATCGATCCTGGAATTTTTTTTTTTTTTTGAGACATAGTCTCACTTTGTTGCCTGGGCTAGAGTGGCGTGGCATCAGCCTAGCTCACAGCAACCTCAAACTCCTGAACTGCAGCGATCCTCCTGCCTCAGCCTCCTGAGTAGATGGGACTACAGACATGTGCCACCGTGCCCGGCTAATTTTTTCTATATATTTTTAGTTGGCCAATTAATTTCTTTCTATTTTTGGTAGAGACGGGGTCTCGCTCTTGCTCAGGCTGGTTTCGAACTCCTGACCTTGAGTGATCCGCCCACCTCGGCCTCCCAGAGTGCTAGGATTACAGGCGTGAGCCACCACGCCCGGCCCCTGATCTTGGAATTTTAAAATCACCTTTCAGTAAGTCTGTGCGGACCCATTATCAGCCCCTCATTTATAAGGTATTTATTGATCACTTACTATGGGCCAGCTCATTTCTAGCATATGGAGGTGAATAAAATAGACCTGGCCCCTGCCATGAAGGTGACAGGCTGGCGATGACGATGGCCACTAGGTGTGAGAGTTGCTGCACCTGTGCCCTTTGCCCTTTTCCTCTACCGCCATGGAAGTCGTGCAGTGACTCCTCTCAGAGGAAGGCGCCACGTGTTCCCATTTCAAGATGGGATCATCAAGTGGTGGGTGGGAGGTGGGATCCCACCCAGCCCACCTCCTGTCACATGCATTGAAATATCCAGCCTCCCTGCTGAGGACCTGGTGGCCCCACCCTTCCATCTCCACTGGGAAAGGCTGGAGACTCCTCTTGCCATCAGGGTGGGGAATGGACACATTTGCATGAGAAATGAAAATCCTAGCTGAGCTCCTGCCCTGCCTAGACATTTACAATTCCCAAACAGAACACTGGTGGGGGTTGGGTGCTGCTGACCAGGTGGTCTGGGCTGCCGGGAGGAGCTGCCAGTAGATCAGACACTTGCAGGATGACAAAGACCTGCCATGGGAAGTGAGTGGGAAAATCGTTCCCGGCAGAGGGAACAGCATATGCAAAGGTGCTGAGATGGGAACCAGCCCCTGCCCTATTGAGCAGTGGACAGAAGGCCAGGGCAGCTGGGTTGGTGGCTCAAGGATCCAGTGGTGGGTGGACAACAGGCAGGCCTCGGTCAGGCAGCACCTTGCAGGTGGAGGTGTGGGGTGTGGATTTAATCCCAGGAGCACTAGGAACCTTCTGGATGGTTTGGGGTCATGTTTTCAGATTATACTCTCGGGAAGAGGGTGGATGGAGACTAGTAAGCAGCCCATCTGGTGGCTCAGTGACAGGAGCGAGGAGTGGACAGGGCTGGGGGGGTGGTGGTCATGGGCATGTACACAGTAGGGGCTTCATAGACTCCATCTGCTGGGAGTTGATGCATTCAGACAGATGTAGGTTTCAGGAACTGCATATAGGGAGCGTGGGGGTGATGGGCCCCTTCCACACGGTGCCCGTGACCGTAGCTGGCCGTCTGTCTGGGGTGGGGGCCGGTTCCATTTATCTCCAGCCTGTCACTCACCAACACTTTCGTGAAATACAATAAAAATGAGTGACTTAGAAAAATGAAATGGAAAAAATCCAAAATAAAAGCCTAAATCTTTCTTTGTTAGATTCAGCAAATCTTTCACTGTTAGACACAATCTTCACATTGCTTTAAAAGCGGTGCATCCTGACTCTCCGGTTATGTCCTTCTGTCTTCACAGAATCAAAACAAGGTCAGGGCTGGCGGCCGGCCACGGACCCCAGTTGGAACAGTCCTGCCCTGGCTTAGAGCCACGGTCTTCCATAGTCAGGGCCAGAATCCAAGGGACCATGGGGCCTAAACCTCTGTTTGCGATAGAAATTTACAGATGGGAAAATCAAGGCCTAGACTAAGAGAGAAAGAGGAGTTTCCATGACAGAGCATGCGTGGGGTCATGAGTGGGGTCAGCAAGAGGGATGAGAGGGAGGAAGGAGCAGCGCAGTCAGGGCTGGGGCCAGTAGCTTCGTGAAAAGGGGCGATAGAAACTCCCTGAGTCCCCTGCCTGCCCGGGGCCCTGCTGGGCTCAGGGGTGACGAGAGGCTATTTAGAGGGAAACGTGTACAGAATGCTGGGGTGGGGGCTCCCTTAGGAAGGGAGGACTGAGGGTAAGATAGGTCCTGATTGACAAGCCCCCAACACTCCCCAGAAAAGCACATTCTTTAGGAGGGACATGAGTTGATTGTGCGTCCTCTATCCCTGCCCCAGAGATGCTGGATGACTGTGGCTCACATGTGGTCCCAAACCTGGGAGAAATCTGTGCTCAAAATGAATAGCGAAAATAAAAGACTATGAATAAAGTAAGAATTGATGTGTCCCCACTGGGGCAAATCAACCAGCCAACGTGGAGAAGGGCCAGATCTTCCACGCAGTAGGAGGCCCACACGCCGTGCAGCTGGGAGGCTGGAATTAGACAGCCACCGTTAGCACCGAGCATCCGTCATCACCCTAATCAAGTCAGGCAAGAATCGTCAATGGTGCCCCCCACTGGAAAGAGAAATGTCCATGTCCTAATGACACCCAGCCCTTGTGATATGACTTTATTTGGAAAAACAGTCTTGGGGATGTAATTGAATTAGGGATCTGGGGGTGAGATCATCCCAGATAACTGAGTGGCCCTAAATCCCATGACTCGTGTCCTGTAAGAGACAGGAGAGACAGACACATGAGGAGGAGCAGCTGTGGGACTACAGAGGCAGGGACTGAGGCGCCGGACCCTGGAAGAAACAAGGCACCAGTCCTCCCCGCCAGCTTCCGGAGGGAGCGTGCCCTGCCCACACCTTGATCTTAGACTCTGATTTCCAGAACTGTGACAGAGTAAGTTTCTGTTGTTTTACTTTGTTAGGGCGGCCAAGGAAACTAACAGAGGGCAGAGTTGGAGAGTAACAGGCTAGTTACATGGTCTCAAAGTTCCTTCCCACAGGGGAAACATTGTAACTTTCCAGTGGAGAAATGGGGGACACCGCCTTAACCAAGGGACCCAGCGCTGACGCTCTGAGGGGGACCCCGCGTGTGCTCAGTCCGCGGTGCCTGCCTGGGGGAACCGAATCTCACCCAGAGCCGCTCCCTCTGAGGCTCAGCGGGAACCCGCATGCCCCAGGTTTCAGGAGCGAGCCTTCCTCTTGCTCAGTGTCTCCGTCCAGTCACAGACATCTGGGGCCACAGGTCAGGCTGCAGAGAGCGAGGCCCCAGGCAGGCTCAGGCGCAGGACAGGCACCCAGCGGTCCCTGTCAACCACGGGCGAGGAGAGGAGTTTGCCTTCAAGTTTGGGATGCATGGGGAGCTTCGTGCACGCTCTGCAGGAAGGCTTCCTAGTGACCCTGCCAGCTCCCCCGCTTGGCAGGGGACCAAGACAGAGGCCCAGAGTGCAAAAGCCTGTTCCCAGGTGCACGCGGCCAGCGAGAGGCAGAGCCGGGCTTCCCGTCAAGGCTGGGGTTGGCGAAAGGCTGTGCTCCTTCCACTGCGGGGGCGCCGGGCCCTTTGGTAGGAGGGAAGGGGTCCCTGAAGCTTCTGGAAGCTGCATTCAGGCAACGTGTCTTTTGCAGCTGGGGGTGAATCTCGATGGGACCACAGGGGATGCGTCAAAGGGTCAGATGACTTAAAAAACAAAGGGTGTCCTTCATTGGATGCTTACTTTATGCCGGAAACCCGGACAAACGACTTTTATACATCGTCTCCTTGCTCCTGATGTTTCGGTTATTGCGGTCCCCTTTCGGGATTTAACTTCACTCAGCTCCTACCAGGAGCGAGGTCTCACCCCGTGGGTGAGAACAGTAAAGCTCAGCTGCAGTTGCTCTGCCCACATTACCAATGTCTGTGACATGTCAGCTTAGGTGTGCTAGCTACAGATTTTTTTTTTCCTAATCCACCTGAAAATAAACATAATGCTATTAAAATAGTCATCAGAATACTATCTAAAATATTCTTGAACGCCAGGAGATGGTTGGGTCTCAAACCTGGCTGCTCAGTGGAACCACTTGTGGAAATTTACAAAATCCTGATGCAGGGGCCCCACCCCTGCAGATTCCGATGAATAGGTTTGGGGTGCAGCCTGGGGCAAGGGGGTTTTAAAAAGCTTCTTCCAGGGCAAGCAGGGTTGAGAACCCTACAGATGACAAACAGGCATGACCCAACATCAGATTTGGGATTCCCCACACTATTCCTCAGTTAATCCTTACAACAGGAGGATGAGGAGGGGTCCCCTAAGCTCACCCTTACTCTGTGAAGCCTCTTCAGACTTGCCCACCCATCCTGCCCTCTCCTCTGAGAGTCAGCAGGGTCCTGATGACATACTCAACCACAGCTTCATTTGCTAATTTGCTTCCTGTATAGAAGGCTCGGCTCCCCAGGGAGATGGCAAGAAGGTGGCTCAAGGGGATGGTGTCACCAGATTGTTGGGGAACAATATGAACCATACACCTGTGTGCGTGCAGCCCAGGCTCGCAGTAGGCACTTCATAAAGAGGGAAGCTGGTTGACTACTCGTTGAAGCTGCACACCTGACTCGGCTGGTTTCATGGGATTATCATGGACTCCCAGAAATGCTGATTACAAACCCAACCAAATGTCAAAAATGTCCCTTTTCAGGTTTCCTGAGGAATGGAACTCAACAGCATTTCAGGAATTCTGGGAGACACAGAGCTGTTTCCTACCCTGAACCATGAGCTCAGGAGCTGGGAAAGGGAAGACACACTTCCTGCCTGGAGGAGGGGACAGTGCCATGGGAGGACGAGGATGGTGGTGGCTTTGCTGCAGGCTCACTATGTACCAGGCATGCAGCTAAGCCCCTTGCACACATGTTCTTATTTGGTCCCATGCCCCAGCCCCCTTTCTGCCAAACCCAGGAGACAGAACTCCCACTGCCCACACCAGACCAGGAGCTCCTGTGCACGGACACATTTCACTGCTGTGCTTTGAACAGACCTGGTGTGTTGTGGGTGCCCAGGACTTATTTGGAGGAGCGAATTACTCTCAGTAGGTATTTGTTGAATCAAGCTATGTTTCCACCCCAAATACGCATGGACAGGAAGCGGCAGAAGATGAGTGCCATGTCTGGGTCGGCTCAGACCCACTCCAGAGCTCGGCCAGCCCTTCCCGAGGGTAATGGGGAAGGTGGGGAAGGAAGCCAGGCAGGAGCCCCTGCCCCTGGTGGCTGGGGCCCTGGTGCAGTTGGTGCCAGGCACTGGGGTAGTAAGGGTTTACATTTCAGCTTAAAATTCCCGAGACATGCAGAGACCAGGGCACGGTGGAGGCGTGGGAGTTGGGGGAGGGCTTTTGGCTAGGGCAGGGGTCATTCGTTTGGCAAGTCCGGACCCGTGTGCAACTGTACACATGGCCCAGAGGGAGGACGAAGGTTTCTGCCTTTAAGGGGCTTACCAACTGGAGTTCGGGGACACCACTCTGGATCGCTATTTTTAATCTTTGAACTCCTGACCTTGAGTGATCCGCCCGCCTCAGCCTCCCAGAGTGCTAGGATTACAGGCGTGAGCCACTGCGCCCGGCTTGCTATTTTTAATTTTTAAAATGTTTAGATGAAAAAAATTAGCACTGCAACAGAACAGAGGGATATATTTGCTGGAAAGTAAGTTTTCTTGTCTTTCTGACCCTGTCCTCCTTGGAGGCAGCCACGGTTAACTGCTAACGCTTTCCTTCTAGGAAGTCTGTGCACATATAAGCATATGGCACAGACTCCTTTCTTCTACAAATGGGACATACTCTGCACACTTCTTTGTACCCCATCTTTTTCTTTCCTTAAAATAACTTATAGATCTGTCACCATTTTCATGAGTGCATACTATTCCATTGTCTGTCTCATAATTTATCCAATGTTTAACATTGGCATTGTTTCTTTTCCTAATAAAAATGATGCTGCGAAGAATCTATCTTATACCCATGTTTCTGAACATGAGAGAATATATGTACGTTCCATTGTATCACCATATATATTATACAGTAGTAGGAGTTCTAGAATATAGGGCACGTGCCTTTAAAACTGTTGTCGTTATTAACAAATGGCCTTCCCTTAAGAGATTATATCAGTTTGTTGCCACAAATCTCAAGAATATGACGATTCCCCATATCCTTTAAATACTGTGTATTATCAAACATTTTTTCCTTTTTTGTTTTTATTTTCTCGTTTCTTCTTTTTTGCTTTTTTCTATTTTTTATTTTTTGTTCCTTTCTCTTTCTAACCATTTTGATATTTGTAAATCTGACAGATAAAAATGGCATATCCTTGTTGTCATCAACATTTCTTTGATTATGAGATTGAGAATTTTTTCATATTTTTTTTTTTTTGAGACAGAGTCTCACTCTATTGCCCAGGCTAGAGTGCCGTGGTGTCAGCCTAGCTCACAGCAACCTCAAACTCCTGGGCTCAAGCGATCCTCCT